>JANBXA010000588.1:27750000-27982500 GCA_030556225.1 Cricetiscus sungorus
AAGCTGGAACAGAGACACTTTGTGTCTGTAAGCTGTGAACCCTGGCAGTGGGACTAGGCAAATCTAAATACCAGGGACAAGTTATGTAACTTCCTTTCGCTATGAGGAGATTATAGCATGCATTATCAGTCTCCAGTGGATCAGAAGCTGATCTTTAGCCACAGCAACAGGATGCCACAGTCGCTGCTGAGTAAAATCTTTTGACAAGTATGAGCAGACTTCTGTAGACCTGTCACATTCCATTACAATTATTTGTATACTTTCCTGTCTTTCCCAGGAGGCAGGAGTTCTTGAAGAGCTGAAGCTCTTTGTCTGCTTTGAATCCCTATAGCCTAATATGCTCATCCCTTGTGCTGCGATGTGGTCACTGCATGCTCATCTTCCTGGGCGCAGTCTTTGGCTATGCCCCACTCTTAATACTGTTTCTTTGAGCAACTGCCAAATGTCAGCCTCCACATGACAGCTTGTCATGTGTGTCACCTTTCTTGACTTCTTACAACTCTGTGACATGAGTACTTACAAATCCCCTACTGGAATAGTGAAGAAACTAATGAACAGAGAGGTGAAGTAGCCCCAGCTTCTGGTCAGGGACGAGGATAGTCAGATTTCCATAACTGTAGCAAATACTTGTAACTAGTTTATAAAGAGTAAAGGTTTGTTTGGGCAAATACCTGACATAATTAACTTATATAGAGAAAAGGTTTTGTTCTGGCCCTGGTTTTAGAGAGTCTACTCCGTGGTCCAGTGGCCTGGTTTCTGTGAGACTGGAGGGTAAAGCAGCTCAGGGACTGACTGGGACAGCATGTGTGACAGCAAAACTGCTCAGCTGGTGTCCAGGAAGCAAAAGAGAGGCCCAAGGGGGCTAGGGTCCCACTGTTCTCTTTAAGGCACACCTCCAACAACTAGAGACCTCCCATGGCCCTCACTTTCCAATGGCACCACCCTGGGGACCAAGGCTTTACCATGTGGACCCTTGGGAACATCCTAGATTCAACTATATCAGCCTGTATGTAGATAACAGATGAGAGAGAAGCATAGTTGAAAGCCCAGGCCATCTAACTCTGTGCCCACAGCTCTGAGCAGCTATATACATTATTTCTCCCCAGTGTGTTGAGAAGAAAAGAAATTCTATGTGAAACAAGGGCTGCGCTAACGTTTGCCTTTGAGGAACACTTTTCCAGGTGGATGCGGCTTTTGTTTTGTTTCCTCATTGCAGTTGTTTGTCTCAGAAACTACTTTGATGTTCCTATTTAAATAATCCCATTCCCATTGCACTCAGAGCAAGGGAAGAGAAACAAAGGAGGATAAATTGTTTTGTATAAGGAAGGAGCAAGAGTTGATTTTTTATTTTTTTTGTTTTTTGTTTTTTGTTTTTGTTTTCCCCAGTTGCTCAAGTGACAGCATAAGAATCTGAAAAAGAGTGGGGAGTAGGGGGCTCTGGCAGTTTGAAGGGACAGCTAAATCGTTCCTGTGGTGAAAGAGCCTGAATCCATTGGAAAATAACCCTGAACTGTCAGTGACAGTTTGCACCCCACGATAAGGACATATAAAGAGATACTTTTCCAGGAGGAGGAAAGAGAATTGGTCCACAACCAGGAACAGAGTGGTGCTGGAAGGCAGGGCCGGTGCACAAGCTGAAAGCAGCACGTGGGAGCAGACAGGAGCAGCCAGTGTGGCAGCTCGCAGTTAAATCAAGTCAATGGAAGCTGCCTCCATGGGATGTGACCTCTACCCAAGGCTGGAGGCTTAAGCAGAACACGCTCCTAAAAGCTGAAGGGACTTACACCTGTCTGGATGTAAGTCTGTGACTGAACCTGCATTTTAGTGGCGATATAGGGCAGTTTCACAGTATCAGCTCTGTTGTCATTTGGGGCCAGCTGCTTCAGTATTGGGGAAAAGAGATTGTCTTGTAGGTTGGTTAGCAGCACCTCTGGACCCTTCTACAAGATGCCACAAACACTAGCGCAGAAGCCCCCCTTGTGAAAAACAAATACCCTTTTTAAAATAAAGAGTTTATCACTTATCTTCTTTAAAAGAAGTATTTTTATTCGCATGCACGAATCTGTGTATGCCATGTATGGGTTAGTGGCCAGGAGGCCAGAAGGCCAGAAGATGATGTCAGATCCCCTGGAGCTAGAATTACCAGTGGTTGTGAGCTGCCCAGCAGGTATACAGGAAACTGAATTCAGGTCCTCTGCGAGAACAGGAAGTGTTCTTAATGGCTGAGCCATCTCAGACATCAATTATCATTAATAAGACTGAAGCAATGGTTCAGCCATTATGAGCACTTACTTACTCTTTCAGAAGACTGGACTTTGGTTCCCAGCACCCAAATCAGGTGACTCACAGGTACCTGTAACAACTGTAGGGCTTCTAGCTTCTGAGAGGCTCACAGACATGTAGCAAATATGCACACACACAGGCAAACACACACACACACACACTTTTTTTTTTCAATGTCTTGTTACTTCTGAGCATCCTCACAGAGGCAAAAACATGCTTCCATTCTACCTTCTCAGTTGGGAACCTCTGGTGCAAACAGATACCTCCACTCAACGTGTTCTTGTCCTGTGCTCTTATATAAAATGTGCCCTTTCCCCCCATCTCTTTCTTGTCTGCCCTGGGGATCTGACTCAGGATCTTGTACATGCTGGGCAAGGTCTCTGCCACAGCTATATCTGCAACCCTTAAAATGTGCCCCTTTAACTGAACCAGGTCCCCTGAATAGGGGTGTCAGTTGGGGGGCCAGGGCAGTCTGTGGGGCCTCTGGCAGTGAAACCAGTATTTATCCCTAGTGCACGGACCTTGGGAGCCCATTCACGATGGAGGGATATTCTTTCAGTCTAGATACATGGGGGAGGGCCCCCAAATGATATGACAGACTTTGATGATCCTCCATGGAAGGCCTCACTCTCCCTGGGAAGTGGATGGGGAGTGGAGTAGGGGGTTGGTGGGGGGCATGGGAGGACAGAGAGGAGCGGGAACTGAGATTGGTATGTAAAATAAGATTGTTTTTAATTTTAAAAATGTACTCCTTTAAATCTAAAAGAAAAGCAACAGTGGTACTTTGTAAAACTGTCTAGTTGAAGTATTTCCAGGGTTTCTGCCATGCTAATTCTACCTCTCAACTTCTGGGGACTGGCCAGGAGTTGTTCAAGAATTGTTTTACAGGATTTGTGCAATAACAATGCACACAGCTTTCCACAGTTTATATTTACATAGTAACAATTATAGTCATTACAGCATACTGCAGTTTTAAACTTATGTACAAATAGGAGCTCAGGGCTGACTGGATGACGCAGTTAGAGTTCATCTGTAGTCTTAGCTACTTGGATGCTGAGTTGGGAGTCACTCGGGAATTTAACATCAGCCCGAACAACATAGCAAGAGTTGAACATGCACATTTCTTTGCAAGGAAAGGCTGCTTCAGTCGTGTGTGCTTGGGATGAGCACACGGCTTCGATAAACAGTAGGTTCTCAAATGAACTGAGCCGTGTTCTACCAGAGGCAGATCCATCTGGAAGGCTATGTGATGAGCTGCCTTCTGCACTGTTGCCTCTCGGAGATACTCAAAATGGATGCCATTCACGCAGCCAACACACTCTTACTGAAGAAGTGGGGTGGAAACTAACGGAGCCTAGCATTTCACAGGAAGGTAAAGGATGACAATAACTTGTGATCATGATAGCGGTTACTGCTTCTACCATCCGTGTCCTTTGAGTGCTATGGCACAGTTGAAATTGCTATATGTAGTTCTCCCAGGAACCCTGCCATCTGACCCCGTCTCCCTGTTCTAGAAGTACATTTGAATATGAAAAACAGGAACTAAACACTGCCTGCACTGGTTTATGATTCTAAAGTATGCCTCCATCAAATCTAAGTTGTTCATTAACCATCAACGATTATGTAACACATCTTGCAAATGGCTGGCAAACAGTGAAAGAGAATCTGCTTTATTGGGAAGGATTGGGGCCTGCACAAACACTGGGTTCAATCCACTGACTGTTGTTTAAGGAGCTGCATCTGTTGAATTACCTCTCAAGTGCATAAAGTGACCCCTTATCTCAGGCTTGTTGGGATTAAAGGAGGTTGGAAGCAATGTACTTTAAATTGCCAGACATTTGTCAATCACTGACATTACCTTCCAAACCCACTAGGTCCTTGCAAAAGTCTCCTGGTCTATAGGGGTGGTTCAGAAAGTGCCTGGGAGGAAAGGACCTCAGTGGTGCAATGCATGCACTACTTTCATAAGGCCAAACTTATCTTTTGTCTAAACCAAGCCGATGATAGACTTCTCTTCCAACCCAAATGTCAGGTCTGCTTAAGCTGCCACTGAAAGAAAGGGATTACCCCTGCTCGGATTTCTCTCAGCTCCTGAAGAGTGAAACCAAGGCTGAGAGCCAAGATTCTGACCCCAGTTCCTTCCTCAGCATTCTAGGCCAGGAGGACCCTGGGATCTAACATTAACCATTAGGAATTTCTTAAGCAATGGCAGGCGGGGAGCAGCAACTGTCAGTGTTCATGAAGCAAATTCAAACTCCTCTAAGTCAGCCTCCTCCCCCAGGAGTAAAAGTCATGCGGGTAGACAAATATGCTGAGTTGACTCATCCTCCTCAACAGAGAGTTAATCATCTTGATGGTGACATTCATCCTGTCTATGCTAAGCAGGTGACCTGTGCTGTCAGCAGTGAGGTTTGGAGCCATTGCTGGAACGTAATGTGGACTATTAAGTCATGAGTGGGGGAGGGGGCTGACTAAGGCTTCAAGATCCCAAGGGTTTTCATTAATAGGAGTTTTCAACTCAAGTCTAGTCACTGAACAAGTGGTAAGAAAACAAGACTTGAGGGTGATGAGAGGGGGAAGTACCAGCAGTTAGCACAGAGAGGAAATGCCCCCCAGGACTTGAAATTGTCGGTCTTCTAAATCAAGGCCAGATTAACCAGGGTCAGAGAAAGATGCTGTGGACTGCCTCCACACTCTCTAACCACACTACCCTCTTATCAAGCCAACTCTATTTCCTACTTTCCAAGGGCTTACCCTTACTTTCTAGCAGCTCTACCCTCAGATTCATTTGAGGGGGCTAGACACTCAACCCTGTTTGGATAGGATCAGAACAGGAAAGATCTTAGTGCAACTGCGTTCTTCTCTTTCCATCTCCATGAGTATCTTCCACACGTGTTCAAATGTGCTCTTAGCTTTAAAGAATCCAAATCACCTTCCCAGCCTCTTTTTCCATGATGCCTTCCTTGATTTTTCTAGCACATACTTGTTTTTGTTTTGTTTTGTTTCCTGTAGTGCTGGGGATTGGATCTAGGGCCTGGTACCTGCTAATCCTGCATTCTTCACTAAGAGGCTTTATCTCCAACCCCTACACCTGCAATATCTATCTGATGCATACAATGGAGCTATACAGATACTTTTCTCTGTCTCATGTGTTCTGATCTTCCTTCTCAGATTATAATCTCCTTGAGGACAGGATCCGTATTCTAAGCTCCTTAGAATCATCTACCTAGGTCTAGAATTTGACAATTAGCCTAGTTAGGAGCTGTGTAGCCCCTGAAGTATCTCTATAGCCTGAGAGAATTTAAGCATACTTAAAACAATTCCTCAAGAGAATAGTATTAAGTCAGCCTTGCTTGCTATTGGACCTACACAAACCTATTCCCTGGCTCCCATAGTCATTCTAACACCTGAAGATCAAATCCCCAACAGCTTGTCCCTAGGTCCTGACCCTTTTACGATTGGGATGTGTTTTTCCTCTTTTAATCCTCATAACCACCCAATTCTGTCCTGAACCTCACCCTTCAGGTGCAGTCCCTGCTGGCCATTACCCGGAGCTGCCAATGAGGATTTCAATGCTGCCCAGACTTCAACATTGGGCCAACTGTGCTCCACCCACCAGTCCATCTCTCACTCTCACTGGCTAGCACTGGGAGCTAGCCTGTTTCTCTGGCTGACTCCCGCTGCCAAGACCTTCTGGGAATGCCTGTGTTTCTCTGGGTTTCTGGCAGGCCTCTGAGTCCTTTCCATTCTGCCATCCACCTGAGTTTTCATTCTGAGATTTTGAAAAACATTCCTCTTAATGTTAAAGAAACAGTGAGCACACACAAGTGCAAACGCCCATAATCACAAATGAGCTCTTCGTGCGATAAGATTCCCATTCCTTCTAGAATTTAGACCCTCTTGTTTCAGTCATTTTGTATCATTTTTAAGCACTCACCCAAACCATCTTATTTTGTTCCTAGTCTCAACTTTACTACCCTACAATCATGCTTCTATTTAGAACTTACTGGCATAGGGTTTTTGCTAATGACACCTTTAGCAAGGAATTCTCTTTGTCAGTAAATTGCCATGATGCTAGAGTCACTATAGAAAGGCCCAGCTTATTAATCAGTTACCATCAAAACATGTTTATCCATTTCAAGGTTGAGACAATTTCCCTTCTATGCCCAGAAAGACGGCTCAAGTGCCCCTCTACACGTGCGCGCGCGAGCACACACACACACACACACACACACACACACACACACACACACACACACACTCAATGTGATTAGCTAGCTCTGTCTGGAACAATCAAAATGCCCCCAAGCTGGAATGATAACATCATTCTACTGATGCTGAAATAGGAGGGCGATAAGGCAAATCCCAGCAGGCAAATCAGGAATGTACTGCTTTTATGATTCATATTTCAAAAATGATGCCATGACACTAAAAAATGTAAAGCAGCACTTGTTTGTATCGGCAAAATGCCATTAAGGGCAGTCACCTTGGCTGTGCCTGTTAGACTCTGGAGGAAGCAACACCAGAAGCAATCCCCTTGCATGCTATGATACCCCAACCCCCAAGGTTGCAATGGATGCTTGGCTTTTACTGTAACAATTATTTCATTGTGTTCTATGCTGTGAGGAGCTAAGAAAACTGATTTTTTTCCATGTATCATAATCTTCCTATAGAGCTTTAAAGACACAATCAAGATTTCAAATATCAGTATCAGGAGTATGGGGAAGAGGAGGAGGTCAGGCAGGGGCAGGGTGTTAACCAAAACTAAGAATATATGAACAGGCCTTATGGAAACCCACTACTTTGCAAGCTGATTTAAGTGTGTGTGTGTGTGTGTGTGTGTGTGTGTGTGTGTGTGTGTGTGTTTGAATAGAGGTACTCTATGTGTAATGCTAAAGGTAAATGCTTCCCCCAGAAGACATGGGTTATTAAATTAAAATCTTAGTGCCAGAAGTGTGATGCCCTATGAGTTATTGGTCACAGAGGCCCCAGAGGCCCCTCAAACAACATAGACTATTGCCATTACTCTTGCTTGCCCACCATAACTAGATAATACAATCTTGTTATAGGACACAGAAATCCTGCTGGAACTGACATGGGAACTTCCTCCCTGCTGGCTAGCTTTTGTAGTGCTGAAAGATGCAGTTCAGGTTGCTCAGAGACAAAAGTTGTCAATGGACTTACCCAGAGGTGGACCCTACATGCTACAACACCAGGTAAGGCCACAGGCACAATGTTGGCATGACCATGACAGGGGTAGACAACTGTTTTCTGATTGGATTTACAGCCAGCTACATAATGGGGAATTCTTGTCAACTGTTATAAACCTGGTCCAAAGTCTATGGCCCTAGGGGGAACCATGTTGTCAAATTGCTTTGTACATATTTCTGTTTACACCCACAGGTCTATTCCATTCTCAACCTCGACAAGAGAAGCATCTTTTCAGTTGTGATCAATAGTTAGTGTAGAAACTCATAGCTGGTGCTGAGAATAAATGATTGTGAGTGTTCAGCTCTAAATGGGACATTTATATCAGCCCCATAGAGCTCAGGGGAGGTTGCAGAAGAAGTGGGGAAAAATGTAAGAGCCAGGAGGTACGGTAAAGTGCTATGGAGTCCTGTCTTCTGGACAGGACATGGCTGTCCCATTCATGAACTCACAGCAGCTACAGTCACCTGCCCAAGATCAAGCCATTCAATAAATCCAGCATGGGAGCAGGGCTGGAGGGGCTTATGGAGTTCTACCTCTAGCTAAAGAGCTATTAGCAATTGATGACCACTGGGGTAGGGGAAGTCTTAGAAGAGGACATGAAGGTGGGAGAGACACTCATATTAGAGATGTTTGGGGGTCCTTGGAAAGGGAACTGTATGTGTGTGTGCTAGTTATTTTTCTGATGCTTCAATGAAACACCATGATAAGAAGCAACTTATTCAAAGAATATTCCAGAGGGATAAGAGTCTAAGAGTCCATCTTCACAGGGAAGCCTGGCAGCATGGTTGTAGTTTTACACTTTCAGCTGACACAACCAACGGGGGGGGGGGAGAGTTAGCTGGAAAGTGACAATCTGGTTTCATTTTGAACCCACAGCTGGTAAACTATACACGAAAGGAGAGGCTTATAGCAAATGAGCAGCCATGAAAGCAAAAGTGAGACAGCTCTCACATATATTCTCCACGTCCACATCTCCAGCAGTGTCGACCAATGAACAACTCATCCTGGCTGAGAAACTGAGAATACTTGATACAGGCAGAATGCTGGGAGAAGCCGAGATCTGCTCAGCAGCTCTGGACCCTTCTTTTAGGCATTTAGTCAAATACCACCCTGAGGTCTGTTGAGACGAGACTTACAGGCATCAATGAGTTCTCAAATCTGTCAATCTTTAGACAGGGAGACTGGATGGACTTGACCTAACCAAGCAAGCAGTTCTCCAGAAGGGAGGTTCTACATTATTGAAGCTAGAAAGAAAAGAAAAAAAAGCAAGATGTGCACCAGGCTAAGAGCAAGAATGGGTACTCCATAGTGGAAACTCTGCCAGGAAACCCACCTTGACACTAGCACAGAACTGAATTTGGGACAATCTGAAGAAGTTTGGACACAGGTTCCAGAGAGGACACATGCAAGCAGGATGACTTGTGCCTGCAGTCCTACCACTTGGGAGACAGGGGCAGGAGGCTCCTGAGTTTGAGGTCAGGGTGAGACTGTCTAAAGAGCACACACACACACACACACACACACACACACACACACACACACACACACACACACACACACACACCACAACAGAACCTGGCTGACACTTCCATTCAGCCTCTGAGAGCAAGAGCAGAATGCTCGCTGTCTGAGTTGCCATGGTTTTTGTGGAAAAACTGTGAGAAAAATACATGGGTGTTATTGAAGGTGCTAAATTTGTGGTAATTTGTTACTCAGTGTGGAACTAGAATCCATCATTTATAACAGCCTCTCCTCCTCCTCCTCTTGCTCTTCCTTCTCCTCTGTGTTTGGTGTCCGGTACCTCACACATCCTAGGCAAGTGCCCCACCCCTGAACTACATTCCCAGCCACTGTAAGTGGCTTAAAAAACAAAACAAAACAAAACAACCTTTTGTCTAAGAGACTAAACCCTTCTTCAAAGAGAAGCCTAGCAATTACTGTGGGCCAAACCTATGGGACAGGTCCCTTGCTACTCAAAGTATGGATCATGGGTCATCAGCATCCTCCGGACTAGTAATTCGTTAGAAACAGTGCACTTCAGTCCCCATCTAAATCAAACCCTTCATCCTAAGAGAGTTCCTGGTGACCCACATGCATGCTAAGTAGCAAGATGAACAGTTAGCATCTAAATCAGACCCAAAGATCTTGACACAGCAAAACCCGAGTTTCTGACCTGGCTCATCAGTTTTATTGGCTGTGTGACTGGAGACACATTGCTGGGCCTTGCTGAACTTCTAAAATGGAGCAAGCCAAACTGACAGTGTGAGAATGTGGAGAGGAGGATTCAACAGGGCAGCGAGTTTTAGTAACCTAGCACTCAGTAAAGGCTTAAAAACATAATAAATGTGGTTAATATTGGACTGGGTGCCAATAGCAAGGTTAATTAAACAACAAAGGAATAGGCAAACTACACCAGTTGGGAGCTGTAAACTCTAGTTTACACCCTCATCTGGGGGCATACTGGTACTGGCTCCTCGGGGACTGTAGAAGGTTGCGACCTTGCCTGTCTACCCAGAAAGCCTTTTTGAACACCAGACAGGGTCAATCCTGCACTGCTCTCCTAAGTGCCTGTGCCCCTGTTCCCCCATGTCCCCAGTCAGCACTAACTCTGCTGGGCCTGACCTGACCTCACTTAACTAATGAGTTCTGTCCTTAAACCACAGAGAAGGCTGTCAGAAGGGGAGGTGGCATGTGTCCCCGAAGTTCAGTGACAGCATCCTCACAGAAAAGATGAATGGATATTCTAGGGGCAGTCAAGCCACGGGACTGGTTTCACAGAAATCTGAGATTCTGCTTTTGGGATCTTTTCACTTGCTTGTTGTTTTTTGTTTGTTTGTTTGTTTGTTTGTTGTTGTTGTTTTGTTTTCAAAACAGGGTTTCTCTGTGTATCCTGGCTGTCCTGGAACTCACTCTATAGACCAAGCTGGCCTCGAACTCAAAGTTTCGCCTACCTCTGCCTCCCTAGTGCTGGGATGAAGGTGTGTACCACTACCACCCAGCCGATTTGTTTTGTTTTAATACTGAAGAAAGCGGTAACAATGGTATTTGTCTCACCAAGCATTAGAACAGACACTGAGGATGAAAATTTCAAATGACCAATGCTATGGCATCTCTGATCTGCTCTGGAGAGACCCAGAGCTTCCCCTCCTGGCTGCCCTGTTCTCGGCAATGTTCCTCTGGTTTACTTTATTATCTTGTGTCTAAGCCAATGTGATCTCTATGACTCAGTTTAAGTAAAGGAGATGATGTGGATAATGACAACAGGGCTCCTTTACAGACTGTCCCAAGTGCCAGGCACTGGATATGCATTATTTACAGTCCTTGTAATAATTCCAGGAAATAGGCATTACGCTCCTTTTTAGTCAGGGGACACTGAGAGGCCCAGAGAGGTTAAGTGGCTTTCCCAAGCTTACACAGCAGAAGAAACAGCCTTGAATTCAAACCTGAGTGTCCTTGATTTTGAGGCCTGTGTTCCTCTCTGTCTCTATGTTTCAACTGTTGTGTCTACCATTTTTCCTGACCCTTTACCTAGACCTTTGAGGCCACTGCCCTGTCATCTCCTCAGTTATCTTCATCTGCCCATCTGAGGACCGCACCCCCTCCACCTGTCTGGCTCTTGGATATACATGGCACTCACCTATTTCGTGTTGGTCCACATATTCTGAGCCCAAAGTTCCCACTGCCCACATACCTTTAATCCCAGCACTCAGGAGGCAGAGGCAGCTAGATCTGTGAGTTCAAGGCCAGCCGGGTCTACACAATGAGTTCTGGGACAGCCAGGACTACACAAAGAAACCCTGTCTCAAAAACAAACAAACAAACAGACAAACAAAAAAACAAACAAACCAAAACAAACAAATAAACAAACAAAACAGAACCCCAAAACAAAACAATAGTATGTGGCCTAACCAACAAGGCACAGCCTGACATCCCCAGAGTCTGGGAGTGCCAGCTATAGTCAGGGTTCTTCAAAGAGCTGGGATCAACAAAATACACAGACATTTTGAAAGGAAGCTTATTAAGGAGTTGGCTAGTGCAGTTCAGGGGGGCTGAGAAGTCATCTCTGGGTGCATTCCCTGGCATACTGGTACCCTGTCTCTGTCCAAGCCTAAAGGCATCCAAAGAAGCAGAACTGATAGTGTAATGCTGGGTGAAACCTTAAGCCTGAGCATCTACAAAATGCTCCTCAAGAGAAAGTCCTGGAGCCCAAAGGCTGGCAAGCTTGGGCTCTGATGGCCAAGGCAGACATGAGCAGGTCCCAGGCGATCGGTTCACCTTCAGCCTTTGCTCTCTTGGTATCTGCACACACTGCAGGTGGGTTTTCCCCGCCTAGGCTGTGCAGACACATCTGCTAACCTCCTCCAGAGGCACCCACTCCTGTGCCCTACACAGAGCGTTCCTTGGTTCCAGGTGTTTCTTAATCTCCTTGTGTGGAACCTGAAATCAACCATCTGCAACAATTATTGTATTCATTGCTATGAAGAAATAATTGGCAGAAGCACGTAAAGAGATGAAAGGTTGATTTGGGCTCATGGTTTGAGTAGAGTCCATCATGGCAGGGAAGGTGTGGCAGAGTTCGTGGCAGCTGCAGTGTATGACGGGGACTCCTCACATCTCAGAAGACAAGAAAGCCGAGAGGTGAGGAAAGAGAGGAAGCGGGTTGGCTATACGCTCAAGGTCAGCCTCCAGTGAACTAATACTACCCAGCCACGCCTCACACTCTAAAGGTTCTATAGTTACCTCAAACACTTGGAGACTACATGTTCAAACACAGAAACTGGTGTGTATGCGCATGTGTGCATGTGTGTGTGTGCGTGTGTTTTGGCCCTCTTTCTAGACCTATCTGCCTCACAAAGAAGGTCATAAACATCCTGCCCTAGCTCATGAAAACCTGCCCCAGGCACCTCTCTGTTCCTGCTGTTTCCCCTTCTTTAAAAAGTATGTCGATTGCCCGGACCCATCCAGAAGGATGCTTTGACCAGCAACTGTTGTGCCCACATTCTGAATCCCCAAATCACCAAGAAACTCATTTCTATACAAAGCAGTCTTTTATTGTTTAACTAGCTAACCCCATTAACTTGGGCCCTTTGTCCCAAGTGGCTATTGGTGTGATAAGGACCCCAAGGGGCTGCAAGGCGGGGGACTTATTGGGCAGCATAAGGGGAGTGTCTAGGGGTACATAACAGTTTTAGGATTGGTGCATTTTCAGGTTCGCGTGACCTGTGTAGATTGGTCAACTGGTTGTTATGGCCTAAAGGCCCTCCCAGGGCGGTTGCTATGCTCAGCCACTTTTACCGTAAAGCATATCCAGAGCCATAAAGCACACCCAGAGTCCCGCCAGCTAACTTCTGATTGGTTTCTTGCCCCGAGGAGGGTATCTGACCTCAAGCAAGGTCAGACATGTGCTGAGTCAGAGGCCTACATGTCTTTTCTGTAGCCTGTCATGGCTGCTAAAGCAGGGCTGAGTGAGGGTCTGGTCCCTTCATAACCAACTCCTCCCCATCTGGCTTCCGTGACCCTTCTCAATACCAGCCCTATATCCCAGCCAAAAGGTCTTCCATCCATTCTTCATGACTTTCTGCTAGGCCTTAGCTTCTGCCCCTCTGCCAAAAAATGCTAATCCTCCCATTTTCTCTGCAACAGTTTTGTATCACCCAAGAGGGCATATGAAGCTTGTCTTCTCTACAGAAATGGCCATAACCTTTCCAAATGGACAGAGTGTCTTTGTTGTTGTGCTGTGGTATTTTATCCTGACTTCGATAGTAACATTCACTGTGCATATTTCATCATAGGAGATGAAGTAAATAATTTTCTCCCCTTTCAGAGCTATATGTGTTTTTGGATTTGGGTGGTTTCTGATAATCTTACAGTCTTTAACAAATGCCTTCCTCTCAGTAAATGCTTTATATAAATCCATTGATACAACAGCTGGCTAGAAGGCTTGCTAGGAGCTCATAGGCACCAAGTCCCTGTCCGGGCTTTGACAGCAAAGAAGCCATGGCAAGAGAAAGCTGAACCATTTGGGGAAACAGCTGTCATAAGCACAGAGAAGAAGAAGAGTTGGACCAAGATAAAATCAGACTCTATCAGTAGAATACTTGAAAACTTAGGTAACAGATAATCCAACACAATCTCAAAATTAGATGATATCACAAATAATTTATTGATTTTAATTAAATGCAGGAAGTCCAGAGAGAGGAGAGTTTGTTGTATCCAGTATCCTTTTCCATATATTAAATATACATGTATTTATATATATACATATTCACAGACTTGCAGACTTGCCTATAGGCAGTCTGATGGAGAAAACACATCAATTAAAGTTCCTTCTTCTGAAATGACTCTAGCTTGTTTTCATCTGACAAAAAGCAAAAGCAAAAACAAAACCCAACAAGCACACAATCTAACACTTCCCCTTCCTAATTTCATCTCCTCTCCTTCCTCCATTTTTATAACCCACCGAGTCCAAATTAGTGCTGCCTGTATGTACATGGCTGAATGGCCATCCACTGGAACATGGTCGGCCTAACAGTGACCACATGCGTAAGGAAAAATGACCAGCAGCCATCAATTGCTAACAGCTCTTCTGCTAGGGTAGAGACTTAAGAGTTCTTATTCTATCCTTGTTAGAACATTGACTGATTTGATGTTCTACGTGTCTTGTGCAGATAATCATAGCTGCTGTCAGTTTGTAAGTGCCGTGTCCATGCACTCCCATAAGATAGCATTTCATAGCCCCCCCCCATCTTCTCATCTTAAATTCTTTCTACCTTTCTTTCTCAAGAAAGAAAGGCTTTTGGGGAGGGGTTGATATAGATGTCCTGTTTGTACACTCATAGTCATTTATTCCCAGCGCGTTGACTAATCATGGGTCTCTGCCTAACCACTACCAATTGTAAAATGACGCTTCTCTGATGAAGGCAGTAAGTAGCACAAATTGAGAGGTACAAAAATAAATATTTGGAAGGCAGTTTGATCATTTCCTGGTTGTTTTGTTTGTTTGTTTTGTCATCTTGACACAAGTTAGAGTTGTCTGGGAAGTGGAACTTCAATGGAGAAGATGCCTCTATCATATTGCCCATGTTCAAATTTGTAGGGCACTTTCTTCATTAATGTTTGATGTGGCAGGGGCCAGTTCACTAGAGCTAGTGCTACTCCTGGGCAGCTAGAAGGAGGCTTAGCCACCCATGGAAGCAAGCAATATTGCTGCAAAGCTTCTGCTTGAGTTCCTGCCTTGATTTCTTGCCCTTGCTTCCCCCATGATAAAGCTTGACTTGTGAGTTTTATGATAAAATAAACCTTTTCCTCCCTAAGTTGTTTTTGGTCATAGTGTTTTATCTCAGCAATAGAAACCCAACTAAGACAGATAGCATGACCATCTGTCAAAACAATGGCTCCCTCTAGATCTATGCTCTCCCAGCTATTGGCTTTTGATCACGCTTACAGTAGTGGGCATCGACATCCTTCCGTGGCACAGGATTCAGATCCTGTCAGAAAGTGATTGGTTACCCATATTCATGCCAATGGCCTTTTCTAGCTCTCTGCTGTGTTGCCCCAATGCTGCCTTCATCCCGAGGAAAGCTCCTGCAATATGGAAGGTTCTATTAGTTACTAGGTTAATCCTCCCCTCCTACTGGAGTCCTACAGCTTTTTGTTTGTTTGTTTCTCCATTCATCTTTTCTTCAGTATGTATTAATAGCACAAAACAATATGTGGTTTTGTTTTTGAGACAGGTTTTTTTTTTCTGTATAACAGCTCTGACTGTTCTAGAACTGACTTTGTAGACCAGGCTGACATCGAACCCACAGAGATTATCTGCCTCTACCTCCTGAGTGACTAAAGGTGTGCACCACCATTCCTGGCAGTAAAAATAAGTATTTTTTACTATGAAATTTCCACACATGTATGCGCTTTTATTATATTCACTCTCCCTTTACTCTTCCCTGCCCCACTCTGCCTCCTGCCCACCCCTTTCCTATTCCTGAACATTCCCCCTTTTACATCATATCTTGCTTTTTTTCTAAATCTGGGTTCTACATTGAGGAAAAATATGTGATATTTGTCTTTTTAAAACTGGCTTATTTTGCTTACCATGATTATCTCCATATATTTAACCTGAAAATGATACTCTTTTTTTTAATTCATTAGGGTTCTGGGAATGCAAAATCCACACCCATGGGGCAAGCACTTTATCCCCAGAGCCATCTCCCTGACCCGGTTTTCTTCTCTATTCAGTGTCTTTTAATTGTGCCACACCTTCATCCTCTTCTCCCTTCCTCTCTCCCAGAGTTAGAGATGCTGGGAAGCAAGCAGGATTGAAGTACATGGAATTAAACATTCTACTGAGGAATGGAATGGGACCATTTCAGTTTCTCTGCTTTTCTCCATTTTAACTAAAGTATTTAAAGGATGCTATATGAATATAATTAAGACAGAGATGGAAATGCACGAAACCAGTTGAGAGGAACACATATGTGGTACATATGCAAGCAGAAGAGTGAACGTTCTGTTCTGTGTAAAGAAACTCTCAGCTATTTCTAACTTCATCTTGGCCTGATGTGTTTAGTTAGTGTAGTTTTGATGAGATCAAGACTGTGGCTTCAGTTCTAGAATGCAGTGAGCCTGCTTTCATTGTAGAGCTGCAGCTGCTGTCCTCACCCTGACTAGCCACCTGTAATTACCTCCAAAGGGTATGAGGTTGGAAGAGGTTGGAACAGAGCACACCTCCCATCTTTGGAGGGAACAACATAACAGGAATATTTACTGTTGTTTGGATGGGTGTCAGCATGCTGTTTATTGGCAGCAAGCACACAGTCTATAGGTAACAATCTTCATCAACTTGATTCAATTTGGGATTTGTTAGGAGTCTAGCTTTTGGTGTATCTACCTGAGGAGATAAGACTGGCTTTGATTATGGGTGGTGTTATCCTTTGGGTTGGGGGGGGCAGACTGGATGAAAGAGGAATACCAGATGAGCACTACTATTCTTTTCTCATTGCTTCCCAATTATCAAGGACCAAGACATTGGCTGTCATGCCTTCCTAGCCATGGTAATGTATAGTCCTCACAGCCATGAACCACAGAATCCTCTCATGCCCTTAAAATTGCCTTCTGGAATCACCCTTCCTGGGGAGAGGAGGAGGATGGGATGGGATGGGAGAGGGTGGGGGGCATGGGAGGGAGAGGGAACAGGGATAGAAATATAAAAATAAGAAATATATATATATCCTTCTGTTAGGTGTTTGCACATAGTGATAGAAAGATCCAGACATCATTACAGAATTCATGGTAGACAAGTGGATAAATGATAGGTTCCACAGCATTTGAAAGATTGTCAAAAAGATTGCTATGCTCTCTGTCCTGTGTGTGTGTAGGGGCATTGGGATCCAAGGCCAGGACCTTGAGCATGGTACACCAGTGCTCTATCACAGAGCTACATCCAGAGCTCTGTTCCCGTCTTTAATGCCTCAGTTCTACCTAGACAGCTCATGTTCACCCACACCCACACCCACATGAGCACCCATGTGTATGCTCACACATATAAAAAAGAAAAAAAAACAAAACCAAATGTGAAACAACAAATCCTTCACCCAGCACAAGCTCTGCTTGGTTTAATGGCTTTAGGGGTTGCTGCCTTGGACTGGGGAGATGGCTCAACAGGTCCTTGCCACTCAACTGTGAGGGCTGGAGTTCACACCCCCAGAACCCTTGTAAATGTTGGATGGGTGTGGTAGCTTGCCTGTAATTCCAATCTTGAAAGGCTGAGTTGGCTAGTTAAACATGTATACATATATCTGCACACACACACACACACACACACACACACACACACACACACACACCTCTAAATAATGGAAGAACTTTCCCTAATGACTGTTAAACAGATCCTATTCAACCTTCCTCTTTTTGATAATTTATTTAACTTTTTCATGGGCATTGGTGTGAAGGTGTCAGATCCCCTGGAACTGGAGTTATAGATAGTTGTGAGCTGCCATGTGGGTTTTGGAAATTGAACTCAGGTCCTCTGGAAGAGCAGCCAGTGCCCTTAACTGCTGAGCCATCTCCCCAGCCCTCAATCTTACTTTTATCACATCTGGATAGGAAGATGGAAAGGTCTAGCTGGCCCAAACTGGTTTGGGATGAATGGGCAATTAGACAATACTATATCATTAAGTGAAGTTTTAGGAAGAATCCCCTACTTATCATCTTATGCCTTTGTGTGTGCTATGGGAAAGAACATGTAGAGGAATAGTTGCATGCCTAATCTGTCAATTAAAACAGAAAGCCACCCAAACTGTTCCTATCCTCAGGCCTTAAAAAGAGACCCCAACAGTAACATGGGGCCTTTGTGTATTGTCGTTTGTATGCCCATTACTCCCTTGTAGCTTTATTCTGGTCTTTCCTAGTGCTTCACTTTAAATACATATTCCGTGCTACTTCACAATAAAATAAATTCAATAATCTACTCCATTATTGATTAAAACATTAAGAATATGAAAATACCCAATCCAGATAGTGACGCCAACTACTGGTAGCACCTAGATAGACTCACGGTTGGTTACATCTGCAAGGGTGACAACCAAACAGCAGGAGCTCCTGAGGGAGGGTCTGGGGTCAAATCAATACATATTTCCAGGAATCATCTGAATGTCTGTCAGGTTGAAAAGGGGTGTTTCCTTTTTCTTCTCCTTGAGTTTCAAGATGGTCTTGCTTTGTAGATCAAGCTGACCCCAAGGTTGCAATTCTCTTGTCCTGACTCCCAGGTACATGTCAACATGTCCAGATGGGAGTAGCTGTTTCACCTGTCCCACTGAAGCCATTCTGAGCTTGCATCCTTGTTCATGCCTGCCCTCCAAGTTTCCTCCTTGCCCAGCTCTCTGAGATGGTAGATGTGATAGAGATGGTCATTTACAGATCCACAGTGGATGGCATGTATAGCTGACCGGAAACACCACTGCAGTGAAGTAAGGAAGAGTACCAGGTAGGTGAATGTCACTGAGCTTCATCCTTTAACTTTCAACTTAAATGTCAGTTGGCTGAGTCTTCAATCTAAATCGAGTCATCCAAGACACACTTCCTTGGAACCCAGGCCTTTCCAAGTAACACTAATGAAAAGCTGACAGTTAATCAATCTCTCCTTTGGTAGGCTCTCTCTACTCTTGGCTTTGGGAAAGCCATGTGCTTTTATTTCTACCTTCCCAGACAAACCTTCTCAGCATTGGTTCATTGGCTTCTCACCCCACCCCTAGATCCCCTCATGTTGCCCTCCCCATTCAATCTTGGGCTTTTTTCTCTGGGCTCTGTCTCTTGGGGTTCATCCAGGTTCAGACCTCTAAGTACCACCTCTAGTCTCATAGCCTTCCAGTCCACATCTCTGAACTCTAGTGCAGCTATGCAGCAGTCTCCTAGACTGCCCACAGTAGGCAATTCAGCCTACTAGCCCCTATTCCTCAATGGCAGTGGCATCTCTCCTAGTGCTCAGATACTACCTTGATGGTATCTGAGAGCTTTTTCTTTCCTTGTTCAGTTTTAATTTATTGGCAGGCCCTATCAACTCCACTTAAAAACACATCCATAGCTCATCTACTTCTTACCACCCTATTTGCCTGAGTACTGTCACATTCTGCCTGGGTTATTGCGACAGCCTTCTCCTGAGGTTCTTGACTTCTGCCCTTGGCTTCTGGCAGTGAGAGTGATGGTATTAATACATGGGACAGATTATTTGATCCCTTGCTTAAGCTCCCTCAGTCTTCTCCTTTTACAGCCCCAGAAGAGCCATCTCTCTCTCTCTCTCTCTCTCTCTCTCTCTCTCTCTCTCTCTCTCTCTCTCTCTCTCTCTCTCTCTCTGAGTCTGCATCATTTGACCTTGGTTACACAGTCCCTCCATGCTAAGTGCCTGTGGGTTTCTACTGACCACCTTTTCCTGGGTGTTCTTCCTCTAGACATCCCCAGGACTAAAGTGATCTCTTCTTTCCAGTCTTTGCTCATAAGACACCTTCCAGCTGGTAGAGTCTAAGCCTGTAGTCCCAGTACTAGAGTGCATGAGGCAGGAGGATCATGAATTCAGGCCAGCCTGGGATATATAGCTCTTGCTTATATATCCTGCCTTAACAAACAAACAAGAAAAAAACCAGGCCTCTATCTCAAGGAAGGCTTTTGGCTCTTCCTGTCTGAAATGAATCATTCTTACACCATTTACAATCTCATTTAACTTTAATTTTATGTGTTGTGTTGAGTGCCTGCATGTATGCATATATGTATGTGGAAGCCAGAAAAAGATGTCAGGTTCCCTGAACTAGAGTTATAAGCAGTTGTGAGTCACCTGGTATGGATGCTGGGAACTGAACCCAGGTACACTGAAAGTGTAACAAGTACTCATAACAGCTGAGTCATTTTTCCAGTCCCTAAAATTTCCTTTTTGATTTTGTGTTTTCCTCTTGGGATTTGTAAGTACCTACTATGGAGTTTACACACTTGCATGTCTTGCATAAATTTCCTACTAGAAGGTTTCTAATTTTTTGAATATGTTATCCCAACATCTCTGACATATCTTATCATATGGTTTGTTTTCAATGTCAATATTTACTGAATGGTGACTGTGTTGATTCTTGTGACCAATTGATTAGTGTTTCTGATTACCTACTTACAATGTGAGCTCTACAAGGAGAACCAATATCAAGCCTGATTCATTCACGTTGGTACCCCTAGGTCTGAGGAGAGGTCCCAGTGGGTCACAGAGAATCAGTAAGTGATTTATTTTTTAACTAAACAATTGGAATTGATTGTAATGGAGCAAGATTACACAGACAACCTTACAGGTATAAGGCTCTGCAAACAGCCCTTTCATCAGCCTTAGCATCAGACAAGGTTTTGCTGAATGTCATTCTTCCCAGACCCTCGGCGTCTGTCAAGCTGAAACACACATGGTTAAGTGTGCATGGACCAATGTGAAACCAAGCTTGGAATTTGGTTTCTAAAGTCAACGTGATGGCAATACCTAAGTATAGAAAAAGATTCACTGAAACCTGTTATATCACCGCATGGTACAGATCACACCATTTTATGTATTCTGTGCAATCTCAGTAAATTCAGCCCAGCCAGCTTTCCCTCTAAAGTTTAACAGATGGCCTAGGCTGTTTCTTTGGTTGAGAACCAGATGAAGTCGTTGGCTTGAATTTAAGGGCCATATTGTAGGAATAGGGGGTTATATCTACATGTATATATTTATCTGGATTTTCTTTTGCTGAGCATATATTTGAATTCAAACAGCTTACATGTTTGTGCACTGTAACTCCATTGTACCATTTGGCATAATGATTGTTGTCAGGTCCCCTTCACGTTTGTCATGGATGCAAGGCATCATGCGGGGAGGAAGGCGGAAAACAACCCTTTTGGAGCCATTGGCACAGTTGGTATGACAACTAGCAGAATGTCAACCACAACAGTGCTCCAAATTAAAAAGAAATCAGTCTCAATTGTACACAGGTTGTACATCTCTATCAAAGAAAGAACACGTGTCCACTGCCAACTATATGCTGGATGCTAGGTATTGTGTGTATGTTGTCTCTTTGGAGTAGTTCATAGCAACTCTTTGAAGAGGATGTCAAAATCCCAGCCATCCTGTGGTGAGCCTTTGCAACATCCAGGCAGGCATACAGGTTTGGCCCATTGCCTAAAAAACACACTGAGCCCCGGCATGACAATAACACTCTGAGCCAAGCATCTGATGAAACACTCCTCTCTCCCCAAGGAGTCTTTTGGTCCATCCAAGCCTGCCTTGCTGGAATGCCCAGATACCTTTTTGTCCACCCCACTCAGCTAACTAGAGTCTATATCTAGAAAAAATAACAATGATAGTAAAGCAACTTGATCCAAGAGTTCTGCGTTATGATCTTTGCTTTGTTGGTAGAGTTGGGAAGATTTAAATTGCACTTTCACTGGAACTTATGAATTACCACGAACCACTCAGCCAGAGGGTGGAAGGAATTGCGGTCACTTCCTACGTTTCTCTCTTGAATACATTCTTTACTTGGTGGCCTGGTTTCTGCATTGAATAACTGCTTTCTTTCAGCCCAGCTCTCCCTGGGAGGACTTCTACTAGACCACCATTGCGTGGGACAAGTGGCACTGGAATATTCCATTTCTCTCACATTGTCTTCTTTCTCCTGTTTGTTTTCTTTTAGCCTCATTTGGTATCTTTTGTTTTTTGCCACCCCCACTTCTTTCCAAATCATATTTAACTATTGATCACACCCCATGTAGCTAATATTTATTCATATTTAGCTACACCTCATGTAGCCGATACTTATATTTTCTGGTATTTCCCCTTTGTCTTCGTCACCTTTCTATTGCTGTGAAGATACACCATAACTAGGGCAAGTAATAAAAGAAAACATTTAACTGGGGCTTGCTTACAGTTTCAGAGGGAGAGCCTGTGACCATCACAGCAGAAAGCATAACAGCAGTCAGGCAGGCATGGCACTGGAACAGTAGCTGAGAGCTTACATCTTAGCCAAGTTGGAGTTGAGGAGCAGAGCAAGGGATTAAGGCTGCTGTGAGCTTTTTAAACCTCAAAGGCAGACACATCTTCTCTGACATGGCCACACCTCCAAATCCTCCCCCAAACAGTCTACCAGCTAGGGACGAAGCACTCAAATATGTGAACCTATGGAGGCCATTGTCATTCAGACTACCACACCATAACTTTCTGTTCTATGTACTATTCCTTAGGAACCTGGTTCATCCTGCCACTGACCTCTGTGTTCACAAAGAACAAAGGACTCCAAGTTGACCACATTGTTTAATGACAGAGAGGAAGGAAGAGGTGTAGCAATTCTGCAATTCACATTTTTATATAATGAAAGTGATTCTTGGGATCTTTCATTAGCTCTCTTCGTGGGACCCAACTTGTAAGTAGCATAGCCAAGAAATGAGTCTGGGACAGTTAGGCTCCAAACAACCTACTGATTCTATTTCTTCTCACTACTCACCCTAAGTAGCAAAATTTCTTTCAGGGAAGGTACTGGGCAACAGTAATGATCGAGCATTGTTAAATAGTTTCATGTGTCAATGATAAACTGGCATATGAGACCTCCCGCTCTGTGTGAATAGGTAGACTCTTGTGTGATTCCAACTTGAGTCTAGAAACTTGACTTTGAAAAGAGGGGCCAGACCAAGTGAAAGTATTTCCCCAAAACATCAGCAGCATGAATTATAAATGTTTGGTCTGCACACAGACTTCAAGGAGATCAGATTTTCCAATCAAATGATATTGAAAGAGATCTCCAAGTGTTAGCATAGGCAGGGCACCTCCTGAAAATATAGAGTATATTCAACATTGCACAACTTATTAAGAGGGGTTCGAGTACTAATTTTATAAAAGTGCTGGCAAGGTTGGAAAAGAAGAGTGCAATTGTGTAAAACCAGCACATGCAGGATGAGGAGAAAAGCCAGGTCATGGCTGCAGGAAGAGTAGGGACAACTCCCCCCCCCCCATACACACACACACTGAAGTTGTAGTCTTCAGTATGAAGAAGCAGCCTACCACGGTGACCCATCACCGATGGACACAACAATAAACATGTCATTCTTTTTACTCTCTCATCTCCTGGGGATGCTTCCCGTTGGCCCCAAGCAAAAGGTATTCCGCCCATAAAAACCAGTTGCCCAGACATAGCAGGAAATGAATAAAGCTAGTGTACCTCTCAAAAGGCAATTGAAAAAAAAAAGTGTTGTAAATTGATACACTGTTTAAGCATATTTTTAGAGGTCACAAATTACAAGGGTAAATAATTTGTTTAGTAGCATCCTCATTATGTGGTAGCACTTTTACACATCACAATGTTTTATCAGGTTAGAGTCAACTGAGAATGGCCTACACAAAATGTTGAACTAGACAGGCTTTCTGCCTCACACTGAGAGGCAGGTTTGCTAAGCAGGTGAAAGGAACACATTTCATTGCTCAAGCAATGCTTTTGTTCTGACCCTTTTCTGTTGTATAACTTTACTTCACTCACCCAAATTCTCCTCCATGCCCGATCCCATCATTTTACGTCTCCCAGTTTTCCTCTTCTTTCTTCCAATAAAAAAAGGACCGCTGGACTCACACCTCCTTGCATGTTGGGATATAAGGTACCTGGCAGTGTTTCAAGGTTCCTGCCCTCCCACCCCCACTTCCTCTCTCCAGAGAGAAAAGCAAAAGGGTAAAAATGGTTGGAAGGACTGGTTCAGAACATTGTTTGCCTGTAATTTGAAACTCTCTGGGCTGCGGTCAGTGGAGAGAAACAATGTGCTCAGGGACTGAAGGAAATGGTTTGGCTCCCATCTGTCCCCACTCATCCAGGGAGGAATTTTTTCATTGTTATACAGGTTGCCGCTCACCAAAGATGTTGCTTTTCTCCTCAGAGACCGCGTGGGTAAGGCAGGGAGACAGATTCAAACAGTACCGAGCCAAAGAGGCAAAGGTAAAATTCAGGAATGGCAGAACTGACCTTTGCACAGGTCCCAGGACTTTCTCTGGGTTCCGGCCTGCACATACAGCTAACAAAAGGCTCGCCCTTTATTGCTAGCAGTCTGGGGGACTGGGTGAGCCAATGTGATTTCCATTTCACCCAGTGGGCAAAATAAGGTGGGGTTTGTATGGACAGAAGGAGCCAGTGAGTGAATGAATAAGATACCCATTCTGGCTTCTTCTCTAGCATGAAAGTGTGGGCATGAGAGCTTGAGCGTTGATGGTTGTCTACACACACAGGACAAACAGACCTGTATGTGCCTGTTTCAGCGCTCCTGGATTTGTATTCTTGCATTTTGAGAGATCCTCAGGAGCATTCTCCCTCTCCTGCAGTGGCTCTCAACCTTCCTAATGATACTGCTCCCCATGTTGTGGTGACCCTCAACCATAAAATTATTTTGCTGTTACTTCCTAACTATGATTTTTCTACTACTATGAACTGCAATATAAACATCTGAGACTCAACCAACCAACCCCGATGAAAGGGTTGATTGACCCCCAAAGGTTGCGCCCCATAGGTTGAGAACTACTGCCCTACAAGCTCCTGTGTGAAATACAGACCATGCTAATAGGCAGCTGTGGTTCCTACCATAGTTCTTCCTCTTATAGCCATTTCAATGTACTTGTAGGTTCTTATGTTTGCTCTTATTGTTTTAAAAAGAAAATTAATATATAAGTTGAATGGTGTTCCCATTAAAAGATGTTGAAGTTTCATTAGGCAATGATGGTGCACACTTTTAATTCCAGTACTCAATAGGCAGGGGCAGGTGGATCTCTGAGTTCTAGGCCAGCCTGGTCTACAGAGCTCCAGGACAGCTAGATCTATACAGAGAAACTCCATCTTAAGAGAAAAAAAGTTGTTGAAATATCATTCCACATATTCTATCAATGTCTTCATATTTGAAAAGGATATATTTGGGGTTGGAGAGATGGCTTAGTGGTTTAGAGCACTGGCTGCTCTTCCAGAGGAGCCTGTTTGATGTCTAGCACCCACGGGGCAGCTCACAACCATTTGCAATTCTAGACCCAAAGAATCCAACACCTTCTTCTGGCTTCTGAGGGCACTGTACATGCATGGTACACAAACCTACATGTCATCAAAAACACCCATAAAATAAAAAGTAATGAAGCAATGAAAATGGGATCTTTATAGATAATTAGGTTATGGTGAGATCACCAGGGCTGGCACTAATACTATATGAAATTTGGACAGAGGGGCAGCAATACGAAGCCATAGAGAAAAGATGTCCATCTTTTCAAGATAAGGAGTTTGCAAGACTACGGGAGCCAGAAGAATGCAAGAAACAGATTTTCAAGGACCCCAGGAGAGACCAGCCCTACCAACATCTTGATATCAGACTTGGAACCTCCAGAAGCTCAAGGTACAATAAAATATCTGCTGCCTAAGCCATCCAGGAAGATAATAAAATGACAGTGATGAAATACAATGCAGTCTTTGTGTCGCCAGTGTGGAGACCAAAGCTCAAGGAGTAACATGACTCATACAGTCATAGAACGTGTTGGAACCAGCACCTAAATTCCCAGATCAACCTTGACCTGTGGCTGATCTTGTTAATTGCAATAAATTTCTATCATTGGGTGGAAAAGATGGAGAAATGCCACCCCTGCCTCGTTGTGTACAGTCCCCCTGCTAGATTTTAACCATTTGAAACAAGGCTCTGGACCTTCAGATGGATCAGATGTGACTTCAGAGTCAATGAATTTGACTTTGTGTTTGGTGACTGATGGTTTAAAAAGTCACCAGAACTCAATGGGGTTTTAGCAGGTTAAGTGTTCAAGTTACCCCTTACATATGAAAATGGGAGATACATGGGATCCTTCTTGAGAAGGTCAAAGACCGTCTCATCTCCATATGGTGCCTTCTATTGGAGAGCCTGGCCTCCAAATAGACTGGAGAAGTCATTGGAGCTCCTGAGCCAAAGTTGCAAAGAGTCACTGGTGATGGTTAATTGTCGACTTGATTGGGTTAAGAAACACCTAGTATGTTAATGAGGAATACCTTTGGGTGTGTTTGTGAAGGATTAACTGAGAAGGGAAAACCTGCCCTAAATGTGGACCACAGTCTGGGATCTCAGGTTAAATGAAAAAGTGTGTGGGGGGGACGACCAGCTGTCAGTCAGCATCCTCTCCACCATATCCCAATCTTTTAAGATGTGACAGCCCCTGACTCATGCTCCTGCTACCACAATCTCCATCATGCTTTCCCTGTAGGGAAAATAAATCCTTTCCCCTACATTGCTCCTGCCTAGTATTTTGTCATAGCATCTCACTTGCCCACTGCTTGTCCTCAGCCAGGTCACATGAAATGTTGGATATGTTGGGGGAGCCTCTCTGATATAGTCTCCACAGCTGTAGAATTGGTGGCTACCATTCTGAGCAGGAAAGAACTCCATCTGCTTGCCCTGTTTCCCATCAGCTTCTCCTAGGACCCATCATGCTGCCTGTCACTGCCCTTCCTGGGGCACTGGGGAATCTATTCATCTCTTTACACCTGACTAGTTTGACCCTGCCTCAAGGCTTTCCATCTTTGTCTCTCAGGATGCTGGGAAAACCCAATCCTCACATGCCTCCCCCAGGCTTTCTACATATCGGTTCCAAGTAGCTAGGTCAGGCTACTTGGAGAAATGGTTAGCATTTGCATTTAAACTGGGAGAGAAAGGGTGTAGGTATTAACATTGATAGCATCATTTTCTGAACCAGGAGAATAAAAGGGAAACGCTGCACACTCAGGTGTGTTTGGTATGAGACTTTGGGCAGCATGGGTATATAAAAATCACAGCTGGAAGCAAAGACTGCTGGGGGGTGACCATTTGTTTGCTGGTTTGAGCTTTGCTTTGAGGAATTGTGTATGGTGAAGGAGGGACAAGAAGGAGAGGCCAGAGCTGCACTGTCTGATCTGGCTTGGTCCCCTCTGGCTAGGTGGTAGACAGCTGAAAACCTGACCTAGTTATTCCAGAGAGATTTTGTGACAGACACACAGAGAACTGCTTTAGGAAGAGCTGCACTATGGTTTTCAAAGAGCCTGGGCTGCTTTTGCCTTTTCAAGTCCTTCTTTCACATACGCAAAATAGTTTTAAACATGTATTTTACAACCACAGTGGTATAAAGGCGAATACATTAATAGTATATAATGTTTAGTCAACTTCCAGTTACTGTAACAAGTACCTGGAGCCATCAAATTATCAAGATGAAAGGTCCACTTTGGGCTCACAGTTTGGGCATGCCAGTGCATGGTCTTTCAGCCTGAGGTTGGCAGCTCATTATAATAGATGTCTTAGAGTTTCTGTTGTGGTGATATAGCACCGTGGCCAAAAGCAACTTAGAGAGGGAAGAGTTTATTTCACTTCCACTTCCACATCATGTCACAGTCTGTCACTGAAGGAAGTCAGGGCAGGAACTCAAGGCAGAAACATGGAGTCAGAAGCGGAAGCTGAGGCCATGGAGGGCCACTGCTTACTGGCTTGTTCCTCTTGGCTTGCTCAGCCTGCTTTCTTGTATCGCCCAGGACCATCTGCCTTGGGGTGGCTCCTGCCGGAGTGGACTGGGTCCTCCCCTATCAGTCATTGATCAACAAAATGTCTACAGGCTTGCTTACAGGTCAGTCTTACGGAGGCAGTTACTCAAGATTCCCCCTTCCCATATATGTCTTGGTTTGTATCAAGTCATCAAAAAACAACAAATATGGTAGGAGTGTGTGGTGAAGCAAAACCATTCATATCATGAACCAGGGAACAGTCCAGAGCCTCACTCCCCTCTTAAAGGGCATGTTCCAGTGACCCAGGGACTACCATCATACTCTACCTCTTAAAGATCCCATTCTACCTCCCCAACTCCAACCAAATCTTTAATACCTAGGCCTTGGGAAAGCAGTCAATATCTAAAATATAGTACTTATTAAACTTTTTTTTTTTTACCTTAAAGTGGATGTTTTTCTTCTGATTTTGCAAGACATTGAAAATATGTCCTGGGTCTCTAGCAGTGTCACAGGTGCTTGTGCTATGCCACCATGGCTAATGGAGTCAACTCAAGCTTAGTGGGCAGAGAGCTGGTCAGGGAGGAAGCCACTTCTCCAGCCTCTGGATGAAGTCAGGTCCACTCTCGCATGGTCATCATGAAAGAGAGTCAGAGATGCCACCATGACACAGACCTTGACATCCTTGGGATGAGTGACAATGTAGATAAGAGGCTCAAGACACTTGACTACGTGCAGAGTAAGGAAGGAGAGGACAGTCAGGAGGGACAATTCATGAGAACTGTAGCGACAGGTTGAGTTTTTCATATGGAGATATTTTGATTTTTCAATTCATTGTTTTTTAATTTCCCTCATGTTAAATATTGCTGCAGAGGGTAAGGGCAGTGTTTCAGAGGTCAGAGACCCTCTGTACCATGCTACTGTTTTATTTTAGGTTTTTGTCTTTAATTTGTGCGTGTGTGTGAGTGTATGTGTGTGTGTTGACAGTGCATGTGTGGAGGTCAGAGATTAAGGAGAGAGAAGCTCTGTTCTTCCTTCCACTGTGGGATCCAGAGACTGAGCTCAGGTCATCACGCTTGTGCAGCAAGCACTTCAACACACACGCACACACACACACACACACACACACACACACACACACACACTACACACACACACACACACACACACACACACACACACACACTTTTTTATTAAGGCATCACTCTGCTATTGTATGAGTGTCCTCCTGTCCTAGTTTCATTTCTATTGCTGAGATAGAAGAAGACAAAAATAAAAAAACCAACCCTGACAAAAAGCGACTTGTGAGAGAAAAGGGTTTATTTCAGCTGCAAGTCTAGGTTATAGTTCATCATTGTGGAGAAGTCAAAGCAGGAACTTCAAACAGCTTGTTAGAGCACATCCACAGTCAAGCGCAGAGAGAAAGAAGCACATACATGTGCTCTTACTTGCTGTGTTCAGCTCAGTGTTTCCACCCTTAGACAGTAGGGACCCCTTTTTTAGGAGATGGTGCCATTCACAGTGGGCTGGATCTTCCCACATCAATTAATTGAGGCAATTCCCGACAGATATGCCCAATGCAGACAATCCCTCTTTGTCCCAAGTGATTCTAGACTGTGTCAGGCTGACAATTAAAGCTAACCATCACACACACCCCACCCAGCAGTGTATGTGTTTGCAGTCTTTCTTCCTGGTGCAGTAGTGTTGAGAGGCAGGGTCTGTGGGATATGTTTGGGTCATGGGAATGGAGTCTTCAAAACTAGACCAAAACTCTCCTCCTATAGATGGGTTAGCTACCACCTTTCCCCTCCTTCACTAGCTTCTGCTTTTCTTTTCCCATCTGACCATAAGCTGAGGCATCACGAGGCCCTTATCAGAAGTCAAGCAGATGTGACATCATATTCTTTGACTGCCAACCTCTAGAACTGTAGGCCAAAATAGACACTTTTAAAAAATAAATAATCTAGTCTCAACTCTTCCATTATAGCCACAGAAAATGTATAGGGCAGTTGTATTTACAAAAACATTTGTAAAAAGCCATCTAATTTAGTGTACAATTCTATGAATCTTAACAAAAGTACATAGCCATGCGAGCCATGCGAGCCATGTGAGCCTTGCTACAGGGAAGTGTCACCACTCCCCCAAAATCCCTAGTACCTCTGAATAATCAGTCCTTGCCCCAGTACCAGTGCCAAATGGTGTCTACTTTTATAAGCATGCCATGTAAAAGGCGTGGTACATCATGTGGCCTTGTAACTTTGTTTTCTTTCACTCGTAGGCTGTATCTGTGACTCATTCACATATGCAGATCAATAGTTTGGACTTTAAAAAATGAATATGGTATATATGAACAGAATCAACCGTGCTCACAATTGTAAAGTATACAGTTCAGTGCTACTAAATACCACTGTGTAGAGAATTTGAGCTCCAATCCATGCATTTCGGAAGGATGCAACACCCAGTGCACAGCAGTTGACCTTCGGCCAGGAAATGCAACTGAACAGCACTGTCCAGAGTTCTTGCTGTCTAAGTGCCGCTAACCAGGCGTGAGTGACACCGTCTGAGGCCAGTGACTCTGCACACTCAGGGTGGCCATGCAGAGTTTCTACTTCTGTCACACTTCACAGGCATGCATAGACAAGCCACAAAATGAAACTCAAATTCCACCCTCCTCACAAGCTTTATTTTTTTCCCAGGTTGACTTTTATCACAAGCCCAAAGTTCCAACTCTGTAACTGCATGGTTGGTCTTTTCTGTGTGAACAAATGTCATCTGTGTCACTTCATTAACATCAGCTCAACAGGTCCCAGGGGCCTCCGTGAGTGACAAAGACACTCTGGTCACTTAGAAGTTCTAAAGGGAGAAGATGATGAATTTTTTATAGTATACTATCTAGCAGACTTATGAGAATAAGGGATTTGTACAAGTAATGTTTTAATTATAGACATACTAGGTCTCAATAAATGATCATCTCTGGCCACTGAGTTTGATAGCTTACAAGCCACCGTGAAAAGGTCTTTGTATAGTATGTGTCCTCTTATCACAAGTAAAAGGACAGACAGTTAACAAAGGAATCTGATGAGGTCTCTTATCTTATTAATATGTTTTTGCCAAGGCTGCTGTCTCCACATTAAATTGACAGTGAGGTCTCTTTTCAAATATGGTCTTTTAGTTGTGAGGGAAATGATTAAATAGGAAGAGACCAATTTTAATGACTCTGCTAAAGCTGAGACACATTTTAATTCACTAAGCTCAGAGAAAGTTGAACTGTCTGTATTCTTATCAATGACCTTTTGTATCACTGAAAATACCTCAAAAAACTATTGACTTATTCACTTGCAAAATCATGTACCTTGGGACCAGCAAGATGGTTCAATGGGTAGAGGTGCCTGCTGCCAATCTTGATAACCTGAGTTCAATCCCTGGAACCCACAAGGTGGAAAGAGAACTGACTCCCAGAATTGTCCTCTGCCGTGCACATGCGTGATGTGGAGTATATGCCCTTCCTGCACCACCACCACTACCCCCTACCAAAAAATTCACATACATACATATATGCCAGCTTACATCTGAGCATGTAATAATTTCAAACACCTAAAGTTTCCAGTTTGGGATCCTTAATTGTGGAAGGTAATGTGACCACATTTTAAAAATATTTTTGCTTACCTGCTTTGCTAGTGATATTTCAAATAACTTATCAACACAACTAATACGTACATCTCTCTCTCTCTCTCTCTCTCTCTCTCTCTCTCTCTCTCTCTCTCTCTCTCTCTCTCCCTCTCTTTCTCTCTCTCTCTCCCTCTCTCTCTCTCTCTCTCCCTCTCTTTCTCTCTCTCTCTCTCTCTCTCTCTCTCTCTCTCTCTCTCTCACTCTCTCTCTCTCTCTCTGTGTGTGTGTGTGCGTGTGTGTGTGTGTGTGTGTATAAAGAGATTTGTGTTAGGAATAGCCTTACCACACCTTAGGGAGGCTTGATGACTCCAAAGTTTAAAGGGAAAGGCAAGCAGGGTGGGAATGCAGGAAGGAGTTTAGTCTGAATCCAAAGGCAGCCGCTGTAGAACCAGGAAGATCTGACATGAGTGAGGTTCAGGGGAAGGCTGCTGCCATCTGCTGCTGAGGTCACTCTTGCCTGGGCAAGGGCAGCTCTTATTGGGCCTTCAACAGTTAGGGTGAGGCCTGCTACAGGCTAGAGGCCAATCTGCTTTATTCAGAGCTCATCAATTTAAATGGAAAACATATCCAAAATCATACTCACAGAAATGCCCAGTTTGGCAAGTCCAAGTTGACAGACTAACAAAATGGTCATCTCCAAAGCGTGCTTACCGAACTGATGTGATTGGCCCAGATGCTCCAGGAGACGGTGCTGAGAGGGGGGAATTAGGATCATTTATTATCCTTCTTGAGCTCCTGGCTTGAGGAAAGGCCTGATTCTAAGAGGAACTTGGAATATTGGGGTAAATCTCAGATTCATACAACTTCAGGGAACATAAAGAATATAAATATAGCGTGGATCTGTGAGTCAAGAACAGGCAGAAAGATTTCTCTGAAAGGTACAGAGATAAGAACTCAGAGATCTGAGGCTTCACCTGTAATTTAACAACCATCAAACCTAACATGGAAAGGGAGTGAATAAGAGGGACGTGGGACAGAATCAATTAAGCAGGGCTCACAGGGACTCACAGAGGCTGAAGTGGCAATCATGGAGCCTGCGTGGGTCTGCACTAAATCCTCTGCATGTAAGTTATAGTTGTGTGGCTCAGTGTTCTTGTGGAACCCCTAACAATGGGAGTGAGGATGTCTCTTATTTTTTTGCCTGCTCGTAGTACCCTGCTCCTGGGTATTGGGTTGCTTTATCCAGTCTTGACATGAGGGTTTGTGTCTAGTCTGATTGTATCTCGTTATGCTGTGTTGTGTTGGTATCACTGGGAGGCATCCTCTTTTCTGAAGGGAAGTGGGGGAGCAGAGGATCTGGAGATAGGGAAGGGGGAGACTGGGAGGAGTTCAGGGAAGGAAGCCTCCGGTCTGGATGTATTGTATGAGAGAAGAAGGGAAAGAAAAAAGAAAAAGCTCCTGGTGGTGGTACACGCCTTTAACCCCAGCACTCAGGAAGCAGAAGCAGGGAGATGTTTTTAATTTGAGGTCAAGTGAGTTCCAGGACAGCCAGAACTACACAGAGAAACCCTGCCTCAAAAACGAACAAAAAAAAAAAAAAAAGGAAAGGAAAGGAAAAAAGAGAGTGTACTGGCTTGTTTTGTTTGTCAGCTTGACACAAACTAGAGGAAGGAGCCTCAGATGAGGAAATGCTGTCATAAGACCCCCGCTGTAAGCCATTTCACATTTAGTGGTCAGTGGTGGAGAGCCCAATCCATGGTGGGTGGTGCCATCCTTGGGCTGTTGGTACTGGGTTCTATAAGAAGGTGGGCTGAGCAAGCAGAGGAGGCAGGCAAGCCAGTAAGCAGCTCCCTTCCTCAGCCTCTGCATCAGCTCCTGCCCCCAGGTTCCTGCCCTGTTTGAATTCTTGTCTTGACTTCCTTTAGTGGTGAACAGCAATGCTGACGTATAAGCCAGATAAACCCTTTCCTCCGTGTTTCATTGCAGCAATAGAAACACTAAGACAAGAAGAGAAGAGAAAGGTGGAAGAGAAAAATGTCACCAAGAGGCTTGTCACAACACAGAGACTTACTCAGATCATGTCTGATCTTCTTAATGTGGAAAGCATACTCCTTTTGCTCAGCATTGCCAGACAAGCTGACGTTTATATTTGCTGTTTTCCTGATCTTTTATCTTTTTTTTTTTTTTAACCAGTGTTTCCTTTCGGGCTCTGATGGAAAATTAGCTTCGGCGACATTTTGCTAAATGGATGAGCTTCAGTGAATTCTATTAAATCAGCTTCATAACTCATCTGCCTGGTCCCTAATCATTTGTTCTGCTCTGGTCGGCACCATTTCCCGCTTATCTCCTTCCAGCATGGTGCTATCCATGGCTGAACACAATGTCCTTGATTGTAGCCCTCAGTGTTATGGCAAGGGCTTGCTCCTATCTGTCCTCATTCCTCCCTCCCCTCCCTTCCAAGGTCCTCCCTAGAGCGTACATCGCTTGGTGCTCCCAGACAACACTCCGGGCCAAATCTTTATCTAGGCACTTATTATGGGTGGCTCCGTATCTGCCTGCAGACTTGGCTAATTTCCCGGAAGTGTGGTAGAGGTGATGTACTCCTGACCCAGGAAATTCCAATGTGAAGTGTCAAAGGGATTGGGGCTGTTGGAGGAGCTAGAGGAAGTCCGTACTCACGGTGAGAAAATGGGTAGGGAGGCCTCAGGGACAAACTTGAACAAAAGTTTGAAGCTGCCAGAATTGATCTTCAGACCCACATTTTCTTTTCAGTCCTCACAAACCCTCCAAGCTTTCAATGACTGTTACCTCTTTCTAGAAATCTTGGTCTCTGGAGCCTGCTGAACCTGGAGATTTCCCTTGCTGACATTTATTCAAATTCACGTGCAATTAACTCTGAAGCAGTAACAGAAAGGAAAACAGTTTGTACAGATAGTTCACCAAAGAAGATAGGAAGATGACCAAAAAAAAAAAAAAAAAAAAAAAAGTAATGAAAAGCCAACAGACCCTGTGAGTCATTAGGGAAATGCAAATTAAACCTGAATGCGTACCACTACACAGTTACCAGCAGGATCACAGGGCATGAGGGTCTGCCTCATTCTCTGCTGGTGGGAATGCAAAATGGCTATAGCTACTTTGGAAGGCTTCATCAGTTTCACTGAAAGGTAAATACACCTGGGTCATCTAACGCGATCATCCCACTTTTATGTAACTATCCCAGAAGAAATGAAAATCCATCTCCACATGAAAACTTGTTCACAAATGTTTTAGCACCCTCATCGCCCTGTATTCCCAGTAGCCTCAACAGGCTGTGGCCACAACAAAATGCCACAGGCCAAGTGGCTTAAAAGACAGAAATTAATCTCAGTTTTAGAGTCTGGAAAGTTCAAGATTCGGTCAAAGTTCTTGCTCTAGGCTGCTTCTTGGCTCTGCAGATGTCTTCTTACAGGGTTGTCCCCCTGAGAATGTTCTGGGAGAGTGACAGGGACCTTGTAGCTTCCACAAGGTTCCTCTTGGCTTTCGCTTGCAGTGGTGGGAGACAGAACTAGGCTACTGAATGACATCAGCTAAGAGGAGCAGCTGACAGCAGCAGGCACCAAGATCTCAAGCCAGCAAGTGAGGTCATCTTAGATAATCCTGTCCCAGTCACTCCAGAAGACATCAGACTCTTGAGAGATGCTGGGTGAGACTCGGGTGAGTAGCAAGTATAGAACCATAGCAAATACATCGTTGTTGTTCTAAGTGGTGAGTCTTGGGGTGACCAATATGCAGTGATGCAGACATAACTCCTATGGCCCAGCCATTTGTAAAACCAACAGCAGGTTCCCAGGAAGACCCCCAAGGGCTTGTATCTAGTATCCTCATTGTCTCGCTGTTTGGCACTTGCCTCTCAGTTTGCTTTCTTTTATTGATTTAGTTTGTTTTGTCCTTCCTCTTTATATATTTCTGGGTTTTCAAGACCTGGTTTCTCTGTGAAAGAGGCCCAGCTATCCTAGAGCTCACTTTGTACACCAGTCTGGCCTTGAACTCTCAGGGATCTGCCTGCCTTTGCCTCCCAAATCCTGGGATTAAAGGCATGCACCATCATGGCCCAGCTGAGATTTATTTATTTATTATTTTATGTGATGATTGTTTTGCCTGCATGTATGTCTGTGTGTGCTGGTGCCAGCAGAGGTTAGAAAAGGGCATTGGATCCTCTGGGACTGTACATTACAGAGCCACCATGGGATGGGGGTCTAGGAATTGAACCAGGTTCCTCTTCGAGAACAAGCAGAGCTCTTAAACACTGAGCCCCTGTTCTTTTATCTTTATAGGGCCTCACCATGTAGCCCAGGATGGCCTTGACAATCCTCCTGCCTCAGCCTCCTGAGTACTATGATGACAGCCATGTGCCACTATATCTGTCTAGTTGACTTTTCAAACAGGAATATCACTATGTGTCTCAGAGCAGAGTACATTAAAAAAAACATTATTTCTGTAGGATATTTCTATATGGAGCTGAGTGGGAGTGAGGAGTCTGGCTGTATATTTAGTAAGTGTATCTATTTTGATAGCTTTGGCTAATAAGGTTTCTTTGTTGGGGCTGCCCTGAAATAGATTTACTGTCAGGCCTTGCAGACTTCTTGTGATTCCCTGCTCTCTCCTCGCACGCCTGCTCTGCTTTCCTTTGCCCTCCTCAAGTCTTCCTGACATCTTGGGGCATCCTGTGATTGATGTGCTCTGTGCAGACTCCATGCTCTTCACTTAGGAAAACCCGTATCTTTTTTTTCTATCTCTGGCTCTGCAGAGGACCCTGCATGCTACTGGTGCTGTGTATATGCTGAATGAATTACACTGTTTGGCTGCCAGGCTCAAGCAGAAGGGCTCGAACAGGGTAAAGTTTTCATTATTCCATTAGAGGGAAGCGTCTGCTGGAGGTACTGTCTGGGATGGGAAGAAGTGTCCATATTGGCTCCTAGGTTACACAGAATTAAGGCAAAGTAACAGCCCACTGCCCTGGAGGAATACAGCAAGCAGAACATGTTACATGGCTAAGGGTGGTCTATCTTATCACTGCTATGTGGTTGACTTGGGGAGAAGGAGAGAGAAATATTCCCTGGGGACCAAGAATTTCCAGTCTGGGAGGTGGGTCTGATGACAACCAGACTGCATCTCCCTTGGGGTTGAACATGATTTGATCCCTTTTGATGCCTGAGATGGTCCCAGCAGGCAGCAAAGGACATCCAGACCCACCCACCCCCCTCCAAAGGGCAAGCTAAATCTGTAGCAAGAAGAACCTAGAATGGTAATTTGGCTCAATGCACCTGTTAGAAAGACCAGTACAGTTAGAATTAAGGCTCTCCTTACCTAGCACCCAGTTCCTAGAGTGAACTATGGAGCAATTGTGGTGATGTCTCTCTTGCACAAATAAAGCCTGACTGGGGGTCAGAGAATGCAGCTTATGTTAGCCACTAGCTAACCATAGAGGTCTGGAGGTCTGTACAGACAGACAGGAAGTGACGCGTAGCTGGGCAGAAACTGCCACTAGCTAACCATCCTCTGCTACCAAGAAGCTGTGCTTGTCTCTGTTCTTTTGTTTCTAAAATTCCTCTTTAAGCTTTTGTCAGATTTACATGGAAATTCATGCCTGACATTGGGCGACATTTTGTAATGTGAGGTTTTTGGCCTGGCAGGTCCCTCGGCCCTTGAGCCCCAAAATAAACACACAGACACTATATTAATTATGAAACTATTGGCCAGTGACTAGCATTTCTTATTGGCTATCTCTGTCTTAAATAATAACTAATTTTCAACAATTTAAGTATTTCCACATGGTCTGGCTTGCGGAGAATGCTTTTGCCTGCTTCTTTGCCTGCTACATCTTCCCAGAGAAGAGAGCGATTTCCTGTTTGTCCCTGCTTATATTCTGATTCTGCCCAGCTATGTCACTTCCTGGGATCACATGACAACTCCTCTCTGCCTACACTTCCCAGAATCCTCCTTGTCTCCTAGTCCTACCTATCATCCTGCCTGGCCAGTGTTTTATTCATCAACCAATAAGACAAACATATATACAGAAGAACATTCCCCATCAAGCAATAATCACACAGAATTTCAGGAGCCAAGCAGTCTGGAGGAATGACCCCACACTGTAACAGCCAGGGCCTGAAATCTAGCCTGCTGCAATGGCATGCTGAGTGGCCTTTTTCTCTATCCCTGTCATGCTTTGGATATGAAGTTTCCTTCCAAAAGGGTCATTTTGAAGGTTGGTATCTTACCAGTTGGTTGATCCACTCACTGAGGGGTGATTGCATCATGTAGGCTTTGATCTCAGTAAGAATTACAATTTGATGGCATTGACCGGGAGACAGTGGGAGCCGGTGCCTGTTTGGAAGAAGTGAGTCACCACTGGGGGATTGTCTCTCTCCTAGCTCCTGAGAGGTGGGGAGCTCTGCTCTGCCTCCTGCTGCCACGCCCTCCTGCTGTCACGCCCTCCTGCTCCCATGATGCCCTATTTCTATGAGCCCCACACCAAATGCAGCAGGCCAATCATAGCCTAAGATCTGTGTCTGTGATCCAGTGCAGACCTTTCTCCTTCATACTATTCCTCTCAGGTTATTTGTTGCAGCAACAGAAAACTGACTGACATCATTCTGTGTACCATGACTCTTCCCTGCCATGAAGAACATGGGGTATGGCACTGAAGGCTCAGTGTAGAAGTCCATGATCCCTGCCCAACTACTCCCAGGCCTGATGAGATGAGCTATCTGTATCTTGCTTAGAAAAACAGCTGGTAGAGTGTGAAAGGTCAATAATCATTGTTTATTTGGCTTTTTGGTTGTCCTCCAGACTGGCTCTGTAGTGAGGCTGGCCTGGAACTTGTGGAAATTCTATTTCAGCTCCAGAAGGCTGAACTTACAGGCATGAGCCAAACACTCCTTGCTGATCATGTTTCAACAAGTGTGGGTAAGTATGGAGTACACCTCAGGAACATGCCTTAAATTCCGTTGTATCCTTGTGGTGGCAATAGCTAATTATTGGGCTTTCTCTCCACTAGACCCTTGGTTAGTGAGGTATGTTTTGTTATGACTTCTATCCACAGTATGTCCTACTGCCTAGGACAATGTTATCAGGGTGTCTTCTGTCCTGGGCATGTGCTGTGACACTATGTCTCTGTCAGTTTATCTTAAAACCATGACCAGGGGGTATCTAAGGCGTTCTTCAGCCTCAAGGCAGATCTCTTTGTCACATACATAGCCGAGGAAGAATTGTAAAATGCCTCATCTTGGTTGTCAGCTTGACTTCATCTGGGAGGGATTCTTCTTGGTTGGATCTTTTGAGGTCAGAAGACCCACCCTAAATCTGGGCCACACCCTCTCTGGTGGCAGTACACAGAAAAGGACATGGGAAAAGGGAGCTTTTGCTTTTTGCCTGCTTGCCCTCACTCTTACTGGCAAGTTCACCTATCCTGTCCGTGAGCCATGCCTTCACTGGAGTTTGAACCAACTTCTTCAGGATTCCAATGTGGGCTGAGAACAGCAGCTCTCTAGTACTTCCCTGGGGCTCCAGCAGCAGACGGACAGCTGAGACATCCAGTCTTGTGGACTGAACACCTACCAGATCCTTGACTTTTCTATCAGCCATTGTTGAACCACTTGGTACACAGCCTGTAAGCCACTCTAATAAATCCATGTGTGTGTGTGTGTGTGTGTGTGTGTGTGTGTGTGTGTGTGTGTCCATTTTGTCAATTCTATTTCTTTCCAGAATCCTAATATACACTCTCTCTCTCTCTCTCTCTCTCTCTCTCTCTCTCTCTCTCTCTCTCTCTCTCTCTCTCTCTCTCTCTCTCTCCCTCCCCCTCTCCCTCTCTCCCTCTCTCCCTCTCTCCCTCTCTCTCAATCTCTCAATCTCTCTCTCCTCACTTCTCTCCTCCTCTCTCTCACTCTCTGAGTCTCCATTGCTCAGATGAGCTGTGAATTTCTGGGTTTAGCCAGCCTTGGCCTCCTCTTGGACTGTGAGCATACACTGTTGTACCCGGGCCTGCTTTTTAAGTCCAGCTTTGAATTCTGGGTTCTGAATTTTCCCCCTTTGGAAAGGAGTTCAGGTGACTTGGCAGAAGAGTGAGCAGGGGCAGAAGGGCAGAAGAGTGAGCAGGGGCAGAAGGGCAGAAGAGTGAGCAGGGGCAGAAGGGCAGAAGAGTGAGCAGGGGCAGAAGGGCAGAAGAGTGAGCAGGGGCAAAAGGGCAGAAGAGTGAGCAGGGGCAGAAGGGGCAGAAGGGCAGAAGAGTGAGCAGGGGCAGAAGGGCAGAAGAGTGAGCAGGGGCAGAAGGGGCAGAAGAGTGAGCAGGGGCAGAAGGGGCAGAAGAGTGAGCAGGGGCAGAAGGGCAGAAGAGTGAGCAGGTGCAGAAGGGCAGAAGAGTGAGCAGGGGCAAAAGGGCAGAAGAGTGAGCAGGGGCAGAAGGGGCAGAAGGGCAGAAGAGTGAGCAGGGGCAGAAGGGCAGAAGAGTGAGCAGGGGCAGAAGGGGCAGAAGGGCAGAAGGGGCTGATAGGGGGCTTCATACAAATGGCAGACTCACTATCCTCAAATAAGCTCAGCCTTCAGCCAAGTGACTTGTCTACATTTCCATGAATAAAAGTTTAAAAATGTGGTAAACGTATCCATTAAAGGGTCTTGAAATAGGAGTCTGGCTGTGCCTGCAGCTAAGGTCAGGGATATGGTGCAGCTTGGCTCTAATACCTTTCTCTTCTCTTCAGTTATGAGCGACGGTTCTGTTGTTTGTGCTGTTGTTTTGAGGCAGGGCATCTCTGGGTAGCCCTGGCTGCCCTGGAACCTGCTTTGTAACCAGCTGACCTTGAACTCACAGAGATCTGCCTTCCTCTGCCTCCCAAGTGTTGGGATGAAAGCTGTGCACTATTAAGCCTGTTGAGTGAGGATTTTTATTTGATATGAAAAGAGCGTTTGATTAAAAATAATGTATTGGCTTATTTGTCTCAAATGATCTTTATTTTTTTTTTTTTTGAGTGATGGCTGTTAGGATGGCTATAGATTTAAAGGAATAACTGAGTCCAGGAAAGGGATGCTTTGTCTCAGAGGCTACAGGAGGGCCCCGAGTCCAAAGGCCTCCATATTTGCTTCTCGGCTGGTTCAGGTTCCCTCTAAATAAAATTTGGTTGACAACAATGGGTCTTTTTGTGTTGCTAATGATTTATTTTTATTTTGTTTTATGTGTATGAGTGTTTTGCCATGTGCAAGCTTGGTGCCCTTGGAGGCCAGAGAGGGCATTGACCTTAGGAGGCATGGAGGTCTTTGTGCCCACAGATAAGCACTAGGGGAACCTGGAGTGGTCAGCACACAGGGTTGCTCCTTCAAGGGGAGGAACACAATACCTGATATCCACCCAGAAGGTTGGAAGTGGACATGCTTTCTAACCTGGTGACCTTTGCACTGTCTGTGTGGCTAGAGACTTTTCCATCAATGGATGCTCCCCCAGACCCTTACTCTAAATTTGTTGGTGTGTATGTGCATGTGTGTGCGTGCGTGCGTGTGTGTGTGTGTGTGTGTGTGTGTGTGTGTGTGTAGTCAGTCTATAGAACCTATCTTTATGGACTTTACAAAGAGCGTCCATGTAGTCACATTTGATCTCCATTTTTTACTTTGTTCCTCAAGGAGACCTCTGTCTGCTCTGTCATACACATAAGATTGAGTTAATTATCACCAGAATAGTTGTCACCAAATTGTCCTGTGTTTACATATGCCTCAAATAGCCACTTGGAGTCAAACTTCAGAAGTCAGAACCAACAAGACCACGGAGCCTTTTTGAGCTTTCCTGCTGTTTGCCTCCCACAGCTCTGTCTTTCTACAGCTCATTAAGGTCTTAAATATCCCCAACACTGGCACTCAACCCCTCTGGAAAAGTAAGACTTTTTTTTTTTTTCTTCTTTAAATAGAAGCAGAGGGTAAGAGTTTAATCCCCTCACCCAAGGGGTCATGGCTGAAGTGAGTGAATGAAATAGCATGGGTTTTTCTCAGTCCTCTGAGGCAAAGCATTTTATACAATTATTTTTAGATTTCTGTTAAGATCCAGAGAAGTAAAATGTTGAGAACAATAGCTCTGCAACTTTGCACAATTGACTGTAGAATTCAGTCCTTGGTTTCCTGAACAATGACAATTGGAGACACATAGGAGTAAAAAGACCACATGAAATGGGGATAAAAATCCTTGCAAATTATTTGGCAGCCTGAACTGCAGTAATACATTGTTTGAACCCTCTTTAGAAGTATCAGAGTCCTCTGGACATGTCTCGATAGCGGGTGAGTCAGGCCTCTGAGGGACCAGGTAGTTCCTGTGTTCTAGTGGTGGTTGAATGGTGAAGGTGGCACCCAGATGGTGCCTGAGGCTGCTCACAGCATCCCCACCTGCACCTGAGGTCCTTTGTCTTTGCCTATGATGTAAAAAAGGATAACACCGGACTAAGTGGAATGTTGATCCAAATTTGACAAGGATGATAATAAGCCTTTACACTCCCAATGGGGCAGCGCCTAGCACCAGAATCCAGGGGAACATCAACCCAGTATGAATCCATACTGGGATTCAGTGCACCCTTCAGGGGCAAAAAAAATTAAAACAGGCTCAACTTCTATTACAGGAACAATTACAACTTAGACATTTAGTCCTGGGAATTCCCCTATTTTGTAATTCATAAAAAGACAAAAGAATAAATTTCAACTGTCATGATCTCAGGGGCATAAATGCTACTTGGAAAACAATGGAGGTGCTCCAGGCAGGGCTTGCCACTCCCATCCTGATTCTTCAAGGATATTACATTATCATATTTGACTTAAAAGACTTTTTCCCTCTCTTTCTTTATATCCTGATGATAAGAAACATTTTACATTCTCTGTTCCTACTTTAAACAATCAACAGTCCATGACTCTCATTATCAGTGGAAATTTTTACCATCCCGGGATAAAAAATACAGTCCCACTATATGTCAATATTACACACATAGAGCATTTCAGCTGGCACTAATTAGATTCCCTGAGATATTAGCCATTCATTATTTGGATGACATTCTCCTATCATGCTTGCCTAATAAATACTTAAATGAATGCCTAACTTGCATGGTAAATAAACTAAAAGAAGAAAATTTAAGCTTAATTACAGATAATTACAGATAAAATACAAAAGCTATTATCTTATAATTATTTAAAATATATTACTGCTCAACAACAATTTTACCATCATTCTCTCTCAGCTTAAACATTTCCAAAATCTGTACCCTCAAATACTTAGAAAAAACTTGGGGGTCATGTCAGTTGGGTATGTTCTTACCTGCCCTATACTACTAAAGATTTAGCTCTGATCTTCAATTCACTTTCTCCAGACTCTTGGTTAAACTCTATAAGAAACAATACCAGAGCTGGAGAGATGGCTCAGAGGTTAAGAGCCCCCCCTGATCTTCCTAGAGGTCCTGAGTTCTATTCCCAGCAACCACATGGTGGCTCACAACCATCTGTAATGAGATCTGGTGCTCTCTTCTGGCAGGCAGGTGTATATGTAGACAGAACACTGTATAATAGATGATAGGTGAATCTTAAAAAGAAAAAAGAAACATAATACCCAGAGTAGAGTGAGTTTTTAGTTTATTAAATAGTGCTGTCACTAAAGCTATGGCTCATAGAAAGAATCCCCTACTTCTTTACCAATTACTTACCCTTCCACCCTCCTCATCACCTATTAGAATTATAAATCAACAAGGTAGTATAGACATTTATGCATGCCATAGTTCTCTAAAAAGAGCTGTAACTCTTTATTTACAAGAAATTACAGACTTTAATAATAGTGATGGGAAGGAAAATGTACTGGTAAAAAAGCCTATAGAAATCATTGGGTTGATTATTTGTTTCACACTGATAATAACTGGCAGGTAGCATTACCATGTTACCTGGGATCTATACATAGTTATTATCCTAAAGATCCCCTTTTAAGAATTTTTGAAGATACCCCATAGGCATTATATAAAATTACATCTAAGCATCTCATAGAGATTGCTTTTAATGCTTTTACAGATGGTTCTTCAAAAGGACAAGGAGCTTATGTTTTATATACCAATTCCATGTTTTCCACACAAAAGATTGTACCCACTCTGGTCGCACAGATCTTCAATCTGAACTCGCTGTAATCAATCAGCTTTTGTTCAGTGGTTCTCAGCCATCGAACTCTCCCATTGTTCCCCAACTGTTTCTCTTTTAGACACTGCAAGACTTAAAACCAACCCCACTACCCCACACTAATTCCATCTCACGCTTATTTCTGTCCCCTCAGTTGTCTATACTACAATGATCTCAACATTTTTTCATAACTTGTATCCGTGCCCACTCATTCTCAGACGCCAGGTCCATTAATATTCGCTAATTCTCACACCAATGTTCTGGCTCCCTCCTCACCTCTAATACTTGCTTTCCAGGACTCTTAAAATCTCACCCATCCTTTTCATCAAAATATAAAATTGTTACAAGTATAATTAATTCTCTTTGCCTCGGGAACAAGCTTGACAGAGCTCCTTTTCTTCTTTCACCCTACTGCCACCTGGTGGTGGATTTAATCATTGACTGTTAAAATCTTGGCAAATAGGTATTACTCATACCTAGATTTTGACGTTTAAAATATGCTCATGTAACGATTGATGCTTTTTCTAATGATTGTTGCTTCTGCTCACAGAACAGCCTCGATGCCATTAATTATTTATTATACACCTTTCCCTTCCTAGGATTCTTGTTACAACTAAAAACTAATAATGGTTCTGCTTCTACTAGCAAATGCTTTAAGAAACTTTACAATTTACAAAATATTAATTATGCTCCTGGAATCCTTTACAACCTGCAGTGTCAAGCTATTGTGGGAACAACACCATCAAATAATTAAATGACAAAATTTAAAAATAAAAAGAAGGTATATACACCCACATACTGTGCTATATTTAAGCATGCTTACTTTAACTTTTTTTTTTTTTCACTTTAAACAATAATGCTTCTGCTACTGTCCCAAAGCATTTTGCCCTAAAGGGGACAAAAAACATAACATGTATGTTAAATGCAAAGATCTAGAAACTAATCAATGGAAAGGGCCAGATGTTCTTCTAACAAAGTTATGCTTGTATCTTTCCAGGAAATGAACGGAGTCCTTCACAGATGGTTCCTTTTCCCATGCATGGGACCAGGACAGGATCCTGGAGACCACTGGACAAATGAAGGATCTGAAGATAGATAGCAAACCCATCAAGAGGAGGTGCCCCAAGAAGAATAAATCAATGACTTGAGGAGACATCAGGTCACCTTGGGGAGGCAACAAGGACCCAGTACTACTGACCCCAAAATGACGACGTTACGTTTGCTGATTATAGTACATGTTAATTTTCAGATTGTCAGAGCGGCATGGCATATGTTGCTTTAATGTGTCAGACTGATGATCTGCATAAAGAGATAAACAAAATCTCTCAAGTGGCCTTTGAATGGCCATCATGATTAAGATGGCTTCCCTTAGCCTGTGGCAGGCTTTCTTGGACCACCAGTCCCCAAATCACTGAGACTTAATTACGAATGTTCCATCTTATCTTGTGCTTGTCCCATGCTCTTATAACTTACATTAACCCATTTCTCTTCATCTACATTTAGCCTCAGGGCTTTTTACCTTGTTTTGTTTGTTTGTTTTGTTTTTCATTCTATATGTCGTACTTTCCTGCTCCCTCCATGTTTGGCTGGCTGGCTGCTGCCTGGCTGGTGGGCCCTAGGTGTCTCTCTCTTTGTTCTCTCTCTTTCTCCCCCTCCCTCCATCTCTCTCTCTCTCTCCCTCTTTCTCTCTCTCTCTCTCTCTCTCTCACACACACACACACACACACACACACACACACACACACCCCTAAATTCCTCCTACTACTTATTCTCTCTGCCCACTAGCCCTGCCTGGGCCCTCTTCTGCCTAGATAGTGGCTGTTCAGCTTTTCACTAGATCAATCAGGTGCCTCAGGCAGGCAAAGCAACACATCTGTACATCATTAAACAAATGCAGCATAAACATAGTTAAAGTGATATTCCACAACATTGGTTCTCTGCTAGCTATTCAGATAATTCTGTTGTGCTGGCCTCTGTTAGTTAGACTAGCCATGCAGGTGATGCATTCAAACTTGGCTTCTATTATAGCCACAAACTTCTCTTAAAAGGAGGGGGGAATGTAGGAAGCACAGAGGTCGTTGTGCTCACAGATAAGCACTAGGGGAACCTGGAGTGGTCAGCACACAGGGTTGTTCCTTCAAGGGGAGGAACGCAATACCTGTTATCCACCCAGAAGGTTGGAAGTGGACATGCTTTCTAACCTGGTGACCTTTGCACTGTCTGTGTGGCTAGAGACTTTTCCATCAATGGATCCTTCCCCAGGCCCTTATTGTAAATTTGCTTTTCTCAGTCTACAGAACCTATCTTTGTGGACTTTACAAGGAATTTCCATGTAGCCACATTTGATCTCTCTTTCTTTCTTTGTTCCTCAAGGAGACCCCTGTCTGCTCTGTTGAACACATGGGATTGAGTTAATTATCACCAGGATAGTTTTCACCAAATTTTCCTGTGCTTACATATGCCTCAAATAAACCACTTGGAGTCAAACTTCAGAAGTCAGAAGCAACACCAGTTACTGAGTCGTGTTGAGCCCAAATGCCGTTTTGCCTCCCATAACTCATCTCTGCAGCCCTTTAAGGGTCATGGAAACCCCCACGATCGGGTTCCCTGGAACCAGAGCTAATAATAACTGTGAGCTACAATATGGGTGCCAGGAATCGAACCACGGTCCTCTGGAAGAGCAGTAAGTGCTCCTTACCATCAAGTCATCTCTCCATCCCTGGCCCGTGAGAGCCTGACATTAATTTTGTGGTTAGAGTAGGAGCATTGCCTGAAGAGTATGGAAAAGAATGAGGGAGCACCCCAAAGTGTGTATGGTGGGAGGTTGTTACCTTCTGATGGACAGAGCAGCAACAGGATGTGGGAGAGTGCAGATGTCCCCGGGGATGGTCACAAAAACCAAATAGCTCCAAGTGCCAGCCAAGTGTTCCCAGGCAGGGCACAACTTGGTGATCTGGGGAGCCTTGAGGACAAGCTGGCCAGAAGGCTGGCACCCGGTGGTTGGTCTATTCCTCTTCATGGAAGGCTTGGGCACAGTTGGCATCCAGTGACAGTCACCGACTGAGTGGCACAGCTCATAACTTGAGCTCCCCCATAAGCTTCAACGTGCTAGTTTAGAAACTGATTACAAATCTTTCTGTCAGGACCGAATGAAACCCATCACAGCTACCCTCAGCAAAAGATGGTCTCTTGGGAAATACTGTTTCTAGCAGGTAGGAGCAGACATGAGCCAGATCCAGGAAACCCTTCCTCTCTGAACCTTTGCTCCATCCCCCTCCTACCTCTGCAGGCTGACATTCTTTGATTTTCATCCCACCCAGAGTGAGACTGGATTCCCTTTATTCCCACTTCAAACCCAGAGCGAGGACTCCTACAGGCTCAGCTTGATTCAGCCCAGTGCATTGGCTCAGTTTACCAAAACTGCCAAGATGGCACCCGAGGGGTGGGGGAATGACTTGGTTACCTTGTAGATTCGGCTGTAAGCGCTGTTTTTGTAAAGATATTTGTGCAGACAACTCAGCCAGTATAAGGACATAGTAGTTAGTGCCTTACAAATTGTAGATATCTTTTCTTTCACCTGATTCTTGGAGTGACGTCAAGAAGTGGGAAAAGCAGGTATTCGTGTTTGTGCATGTGTGCGTGTGTGCGTCACTGGGCTTTGCTATATTGCCCTGCCTGGCCTGAAACTCTTAGGCTCAAGCCCCCAAACACTGGGATTAGAGGTATATGCATTATCCAGTTAGTAGAGTTCTTTCTAGGTCAACTTTATTCCATTCTAGATTCTTTTTTTTTTTTTTTTTTTTTTTTTTAAATTGCTCCCTTCTGATGACTTGAAATTTTTGAGGAAAGAGACTGCATCTCTGGATCCCCCTGCTACAGCCTTTGCACATGTTGGGCACAGATTAAATTAAATTTCTGTTTTCTGGGTGAATTAGCTGAGGTCCGCAGGGCTAGGTGCTTTGCTTCAGGGATATAGCCAGTGAGATGACCTGGGATTACACAGCAGAGTTCGCAAGGTTCCCAGCTAAGGACACTTTCTTAAGGTCCCTGACACCTCAGAAGGATTGGGTGGGTTTGCAGGACGAAAGGGCTATTCTTAAGAGTGATGCAAGACTTCGGGGGAAGCTGCTGAGCTCACTGGTGATCTCAGGGCTGCAGCAAAAAGTGTCTTTGAAGTCACAGACTCCCAGACTTCGTCTCCTTTCTAGCTGGTAGCATCTCCACTGTTCACCCCTGACTTCTCAGAGCTGGGCAAGACCTTGAGACAAGATCTGACGCAGTCTTCTGCCCGGTGGCCACCAGCGGGAAAGATTAGTTTCCCTAGCTACTGGGGACACAAGTCATTGCAGTATCTTCCCGTGTGCTCTGCCTCCGTGGAGAGACTTCTTTTTGTTCCCTTCAGAAGCTGAGTCCCTGTGTCAGATCCTACTTGGGTTAGAATGATTTCACACCCATAGTTTCAAGCCCCCTTTGGTGTCATATTATAAAAAGGAGAGAAGTGCTGGCCATTGGTGGCTCACGCCTTTAATCCCAGCACTCGGGAGACAAAGGCAGGCAGATGTCTGTGAGCTTCAGACCAGGCTGGTCTACAAGAGCTAGTTCTAGGACAGCCTCCAAAACCTCAGAGAAACTCTGTCTCGAAAAACCAAAAAAACCAACCAACCAACCAACCAACCAACCAACCAACCAACCAAACAAACAAACAAAACAAACAAAAAAAGGAGGCGGAGGGTAGAGGCAGGGAAGATACTAGAAGAATGGGGAGAGGTGGGGGCTATACAACCGATAAGGCCCGCTGCCTGGAGGTGGCGGGTCCTTCCCCGGGAGGAATTTTACCCTCATACTGACTACCGATTTCCAGAGCCCTGAGAAACAGGACCAGTGAGTTCAGAACAAATGAAGGCGCTGGGGAGGGCGATGCTGGGGGCTTATCAGAATAACTACTGTGCTATCTTCTGTTTTTCCCTCTCGCCTCCCTTCCTCCACCTGGGCCGATGATCAGCCCTCAGAGCCCTAGGAGCATATAACGGAGGAAGCATGGTGGCGAAGATGATAGTGGAGCAGGACAGCATACCCAGGCCCACGAGCCACGCCAAGTTCCTCAGCCTGTGTGGAAAGAGCTTCGGGGAGGAGGGGAAGGAGCCACCGTGGAATTAGCTGGAGTGACAGGAGGCAAGTGTGTGGAGTGTGGGTTATTAATAGGGATGAGAACATATATTTACAACCAGTGACCTAAATGAAAGGCAGGACAGTCACCTAGATGCAGCCAAGACCCACACAAAAGACACTCCAAGTTCACAGAGTGAGATTTCTCTACCCAGCGTCATTTAGGCTGGGGGGGGGGGCTTAGGCAGCAGAAGCAAGAGCCTTGGTGGGAGCTTGCTCAGGCTGCGTGCTGCAGTTCTAGGGGAAGGAGGCAAGCAGGGAAGAGAAAAAGGAGGAAGAGGAGGCAGAGGTGTGTGTGTGTGTGTGTGTGTGTGTGTGTGTGTGTGTGTGTGTGTGTGTGTGTGTGATCTCTCATATCAATCCTTAAACTCAGTCAGCTGCCTCTGAGGTGTCCATGCTCCCTCCCATCTACGGCCTCAGCCAGGAGGAAACTGTCCTCTTTAAGTGAGACTTTACATGTTCCATCCTGGGGGCTGGAACATTTGAGTCTGTAAACATAAAGGCAATAGACCACACACTCCTATCGACCTCCCTTAGAGGGGCAGGCAAGATCACTAGCTGGGAGCCTGGGCTCACAGCTTGAGCCCACACTGGTAGGATTTTAGGTATTGAGGGCTCTAAGGTGGGAGTGGCAGGCTGGACCTGGGTTGTGCCCTCTTGCTGGTTTGGAGGGAGGGGGAGGGGTGGCTCTTGGGGTCAGGCTGGTAGGTACAGCGCCACTGTTGGCATCCAGGTTGGCAGCATCTGTGCTGCAAGGCTGCAGAGCAATCTCATTCCTCCCATCCATGTGTGGTCCTGAAAGAGGGCCTGGAGAATATGTGGTGATCTTTGCCCAGAGCTCAGCTATAGCAGGTAGAGCTTCCTTAGGACTTTGATCGGAAACTGCTGAGTCCTCATTCTGGTTCCAGCCTCTTTTTACTTAACTGCTCTGTGCCCCAGTTATAACAAGAGATATTAGAAGTACTTGCTGCATAGGTTTTTGTCGAATATGAAAGGCATGTGAAGTGTTTGGCACTGGCCTGACATATTGACAGGGTGCCTTCCACGAGATTATTTTCGCTGTTATTCCCTCCCAATCCAGCAATTTCTTTCACCCAGGCAAAACTGATAGGTAATAGGATACATTAAAGCTTGCCTTAAGACAAAGAGGGCACCCTCCCAGGATGTGCATCCAAGACCCGTTTTTGTTGCTATAACCAAACACTACAAGCTTAGTACTTTACAAGAATAAATGTTAAGTGGGCTCAAGCCTGGGAAGACTGAGCATCGCCTGATGAGTGACTTTCCTGGCTTGAGAGGACTGCACAGAGTTCCCAAGTAGTAGAGGGCATTACATGGAGAGGACAGCAAGCATGTCACAGGGAAGGTTGGCTTTTTACAACAAAGCCACTCCCTGGCTAACCCATTAATGCAGACCCCTTAGCAACTCATTCACCCTGCCAGTACTCTGGCTTATTTGCATGCAAACTTGTGTATCTAACTCTGAATGACCCTCCAGAAGTGAGCTGAAAAGCTGGGAGCAGTTGCTCGAAAGGCAAAATATTTGGTTCAAGTTCCAGCATTGTTTATTGCCTGTCCAGGACTTGATTTCTAACAAACCGAAAGGGCGCCAGCTAGTGACTACTCAAGTTAGTAGAACTTAAAATGTAAAACCAAAAAACAAACAAACAAACAAACAAAAAAACCCAGAGAGGTGCCATTCCCCACAATGCCACACGGCGGGGCAATAGACTAGTGTCTCACTGTATTGCTGGGCCAGGTCCTTTATGAAACAGTTGTGGCCACCATAAAACATGTACAGGGACAACAGTGAGGCTCACTAAGTCATCAGATTATACTGATTTGTTAAATAGCAAATAAAAAAAAAATCTTTAAATCAATGTTGCTTCAGCTAAGGCTTAAATCTAGTACCAAACAGTAAGTCGATGTTTAAACTAAAACTCACCCTCCCATACCCCCCACCCCCAAAAACCAACATGATTTAAAATTGAGGCAGAAAAAACTGGAAGTTCAAAGGGAAGGTCTGTCAGCATCAGATGAGCAAAGCCACACCATGCTAAATCAACCAACACATGTGTGTACCCAATCAAGAATGTTCCCTCCATGAGGTGTGGGGGCTTAGGGGATGAATGAGTATTAAGATTCCAGGACATTTGTTCACCTGCAAGATCTTAAAGCTGTGAGCTGTAATAAAAGATTGTGACCCAGGGTGTGACACCAAGTGAGCCTGCGGTCACTAGTGGCTTTTGCCATGACTGTGTTTGTTTGTTTTTAATATTATTAGAGTCTTTCTTGGCTGAGGTATTTTTTCTTCCTCCACCAGCTAACAACACTTTTAGTGTATATGCACAACAGTAAATGTGATTTTGTGGTGCATTATTCTACTTATATACTTATTATATGGTTATTTTAGCTATGTGGAAAACTTATGAAAATGAAAAAAATTATTCATTTTCTATTACTTAGCTTAGAAAGGTAAGATTTTGATACTATGTATATTTGTGGTATTGTACAAAATGTTTTTCACTACTCTTTAGTGATCATATTGTACACATTTCCATGTCTTTTAAATGCTTTCTAATAATCAATAATATACTATTTCTTTTCGATGGTAGCCCCTCTTTTTATACAAGTTTATGTATTTATTTTGAGATAGGGTCTCCCTATGTAGTCCTGGCTGCATGGAACTCTCTATGTAGACCAAGCTGGCCTTGAACTCAGATCTGTCTGCCTCTGCCTCTCTGCCTTCCAAGTGAGGTTAAAGGTGTGTGTCACTATTCCCAGCCTTCGTTTAATTTTATTATTTTAAAATTGTGTGTGTGTGTGTGTGTGTGTGTGTGTGTGTGTGTGTGTGTGTGTGTGTGTGTGTGTGTGTAAGAGTGTAGTGCTTGCCATGACCGAAAGAGGGCTTCAGATTCCTCTGGAACTAGAATTACAGGCAGTTGAGAACCTATGAGTCCCCTGATGTGGGTTCTGGGAATCTGACTCTGGTTTTCAACAGAAGCATGTGCTCTTAACCTCTGAGCCCTCTCTTCAGCCACCATCTTTTAAAATATCTTTTTTTTTGGGGGGGGTGAGACAGGATCTCTTTGTGTAGCTTTGGAGTCTGTCCTGGAACTAGCTCTTGTAGATCAAGCTGGTCTCAAACTCACAGAGATCCATATGCCTCTGCCTCAAAAAGCTGGGGTTAAAGGTGTTTGCTATCACCACCTGCTATCACCAATTTCTTAATATTTTAGTTAACAAAATTAATATCCTTATGATGAACAGTGTTTTGCATCTTGCAGAATCTGTGGTCAGGCTAAATCAAATTAGTAGATATATGTTCTGTCACACACTTGTGGTGAAGACATTTAACATAATCAATTATTTTTGAGTGTAAAATATATTGTTACTAGTTAATATTCACCCTGCTGTACAGTGGATTGCTTGCTTCTTCCTAACAGAAATCTTGTATGCTTTATCTAGCATCTCCCTGATTCTCCCAGCCCCCCATCCCCTGGCCTCTTGTCATTTTACTGTTTCATGAATTGAACTGTTTCAAAGTCCACATGTAATTGAGATCACATAGGTATGTGTCTTTCAGAGTCTAACACACTTTTTTCTTCTGCTTAGAAAATCTGTACATTTTGATGTAGAAACCACTAAATAAAGCAGAATGAGGAAAATAATTACTTCTAACCCCCTTATCTAGATGAAGGTGGCTGCAATTCACATTCAGATATGTTTCTTTCAATAATATTGATGAACATTATTTTTTTACAAAGCTAGGAATGAGTATTTCCCCCAGATTTATTGCATTTAAAATTATGACAGAATATGACCTTGTATTCACTTTATGTGATTATTTCCACAGGCATTACTTCTTCTTTATGATTAGTTATGAGGGTGACTCCTTTACTGGCCTCTCTCTCCCTTTGATTACACAGAATCCTTGTAAGCCTAGTGTTTCATTTCACAGAGAGCTTTCCCTGGGGCTGGCTCTGTCGTGAGCCTATTTGACACCCACTCCTTGATTAAAGGCTCTGAGCATTGTTAAGAAGAGACTCTTTGGAGAATGAACGAGTGAGACAGCTCTTGCAATCTGTTCCTTTCCTGAACCCAGATCTTCAAGTGCAAGATGGGAGAAGAAAGGAGGGAGATTTGTTACCAAGCTGATGATTTGAGCCTTGTTAGTCTCAGCAGATGATGAACACACTACACTATCAATTGCCATGAGATCTCTAAGTACTGTCCAGAGACCCGTCTCTTCATCTACACCAATGGTTTTCAACCTCCCTAACGCTGCCACCTTTAACACAGTTCCTCAGGTTTGTGGAGACCCCTGGCCATAAAATTGTTTTTGTTGCTACTGCCATGAATCATAATGTAAACATCTGTGTTTTTCCATGGTCTAAGGTGAGTGAGCCCTATGAAAGGGTCGTTTGCCGTCCCCTCTCCAAAGAGTTAAGAACCCACAGACTGAGAATGGCTGATCTACAGAAACCCATTTTTACACACCTGCCTTTTGTGAATATCGGAAGAACGTGAGGAAGTGCCTCACTGGACTCTTTCGTCCTCAGCCAGGAATCTGAGTCGGTGTCCCTGTGCCCCAAACTTCTGCCTCATCATTCTGCTGCACACTCTGGAGAAAAATGTGCTTCAAGTCTCATTCCATACAAGAAGAGTTTCTGAATTCAGAGCTAGGAGCTCCTTCCCCGAGGTGACGACATGTAGGGAGTGAGGGACACATTGTTGACAGTGTCTGCTTGAGGAATTTAAGCACCAAAGTACTCGTTTAAAACTTTCTGCCAGCACACACTGCTAGTGGGAAATTAGCTCAGACCCTGTGGAAATCAGCATGCAGGTTCCTCACCAAACTGAAAACAGAACTACTGCACAACCCAGGCAGCCTGGATGTCCTGTTTATTGCAGCTCTATTCACTGTAGCCAATTACCAATTAGCCTGCATGTCCATCAACAGGGGGATGGATAAACAAAGTGAAGGATATGCACACAACAGAGTTCAATTTAACCATAAACAAAATTAGGTCATTTTCAGGGTTGGTGAGATGGCTCAGTAAGCGAAGGCATTTGTCATGCAATTCTAATGACCAGATTTTTGATTCCTGGAACCCACATAAAGGTGGAAGGAGGGGACAGGTTTCACAAAATTGTCCTCTGACCTCCACATGCACGTGGTCACACACACACACACACACACACACACACACACACACACACACCCAAATGCTAAATACCTTTGACATTTTTTACATCATTTGCTGGAAATTTTAGCCAAATATAGCCATGTTTTTGTTGTGTTTTATTTGTTTCATTTGTGGAAACTACATTTTATATGTATTATATTGTACATTGATGATACCATACCATATATACATATATATGTATATATATACATACATACCCACACATATGACATGAAGGCAGAAGGGTGACTAGGGAAGGGGAGAGTGAAGAGAAGAGAGTGTGATGATGAATGTGGTTAAAGGTAATGCTACACTTGAATACAGAAATCTCTGAAGCCCATCACCATGCATAATGAATATATGCCAATATAAATTAAAATAAGATATTCCTTAAAAGAACTAAGGGGAGGGTGGGATTCACTCGCTAAGTTGAATTTTAGGATAAATAGTGATAATTAGGTGCTAGACCCTGTACTAAGTATAAATCATACATCATGTCCCTTAATCAGTCTGGGAGGCCAGAGGTATCATGTTATTATCCTTGATATTCACATGTGGGATCTGGGATACAGGAGTTTAACTTGCCTATAAGCATCAATCAGAATTCAAATTCAAGACATCATTCTCTTTTGACCCCCCTCATTCCTCCTTCCCTCTTTCTCTTCATCTCTTTCATTTTTCCTGCCTTCCTTAGTTTTTTAATTTTAATTTTGTTTTTTTTTTAGAACAACCCCTGGTTAGCTTCCAGTCAAGACCCACTACATTCTTTTTTCCCCCCCATTACATTCCAAGGTACTGCTAAAGGTGCTTCTGAGGGTGGAAACCGAGAAAAGGAAATATGGCCTCTGTATGTTAAATAGCATGCTTTGGGCATCATGTCTTGTTTACTCCTATAACATCCATTAAAAAGCATGTTCTGTTACTATACAAATGAGGAAACAACTTCAAACACTTGTCTTGCTATTTTCATCAGTGAGGTAGCCAGAGGAAAGGGGGCCATGATCCTATAAGTAATTCTAATGAGGCTCAGACACACACACACACACACACACACACACACACACACACACACTCACAAACATGAATGTAGAGGATGACTAGTTAGGAGTGGGAAGGGAACAAGAGAGAGTAATGAGGGTTGATGATTAAAAAATACACACAAGTATGAAAGTGTCATAATGAAACACATTATGTATAATTAATATATAATTAAAAAGAAGACAATAAGATCTTGTCTTGTTCAAAGTTATATTTTTTCAGGACACAGCCAGGATATCCCTCAATCTGACCTGTTTAATGCTGACCGTGTCACTGAGTGACACTTGTCTTCTCTCTGCTGGGTTCTCTTCTTTCCAGTGTGATGAAAAAATGTTGCTTTTCTGGGTGACATTAATCAATCCCAGGCTGAGGAACCTAAAGATGCCAAAAGATCTGTCATTTTACCCCAAAGTCCTGCTTGAAACCTCCTAGTGGTTCAGCTAGGCTGGCCGGCCTGTAAGCTCTGCCAGTTTTCTGTCTGTTCTCCAATGCTGGGCTTACAGGCCCACACAGCCAAATCTAGCTTTTTTTTTTTTACACAGGTGTTAAGGATCTGAACTTGTGTCCTGTGTTTGTGGAGCAAGCATTCCTACCCACTGAACCATTTCCTTGGCCCTGTGGTAACCTTGGTCTGCAAAACAAAACCCAGACTTCCTAGGCTTGCAGCCAAGTCAGCCATCAGGTATGACCGTGTCCAGAAAGGTGACTAGCTATGAGCCAGGTATTCTGAGATGCCAGGAAAACTATAAGGAACAAGCCAGACCGGTTCCTGTCCTTATGGCAAAAGCCGTCGTCATTAAATAATCTCAAATGATCAATTAAATAATTATTAATGTGAATCAAATAATTACAAAGCTGTGCAATCCTGTCTCAATAGGTTTCCAGCATTCTTTCTTATCCCTTCATGCCATCAGCATGGGCTCACTGTGCCACAATTCCCCACCGCTCTCTGTCCCCTTTTCCTGCTCCACCCTGCACCTCTCTGGAACCAGCTCTGCTTCTGTTTCTACCATTAAGCTCTGCCAGGCAACCCTGGTCTGAAGAATCTTCCCTGATTTGAATTCTTAGCACTCATCCATTCAACAAATATTTACAGGATGACTTGTTCGGATGTTCAGTGAGTGACTCCTCATGAGATCCTAAGTCTATGTTATAGCATTAAATATTTAAATTGTGTAAGGACTTAGTTTTCTTATTCTTAGGGAGCAAGGATTGCTCTCACATGCTTTATGGGGAAGAGGTGCTTGGTAAGAGGCATGCATAAGTAGAACAAAATGACAACTAAAAGTCCCAATTACTCACAATCCTACTACTTAAAGACTCACAGCTAACATTTTTCTTTCTGGTGTTTCTTTCTTTTTTAAAAATATTCTTAAAAAAAAAAAAAAGAGCTGGCAATGGTGATATACCCCTCTAATCTCAGTACATAGGAGGCAGAGGCAGTGGGAGCTCTGTGAGTTTGAGGTCAGGCTACAACTGAGTTCCAGGACAGCTAAAGCTGTTACACAAGGAAATCCTGTCTTGAAAAACCAAACCAAACCAAAATTTCTATGTGTGTGCACCATGTGCATTCCTGGTGCCCATGACCAGCAGAGTGTGTCAGTTCCCCTGAAGCTGGAGTTACAGATATTTGTGAGCTGCCATGTGAGTGATGGGAATGGAATCTGGGCCTTTTGAAAGCAGGCAATGATCTTAACCACTGAGCCATCTCTCCAGTCCCTCTAGTTCGTTCTTTTTGTCCCTTGATCTGCTTTGTAAAACTCCTTTTTTCACACATATGAAAAGTTTATTAAATATGTATTAAAATGCTAATTATTTTCCATCTCCCTTTCTCTTGCAGGTGGAATGGTTTAATCTTAATATCAGAGAACCTACCCAGACTCATCCACATCTTTTCCAGTTTATGGGTCCTCCCTATACAATAAACTTGAACATGTCGGGGAATTTACTTCTGGGACTCCATTCTTAGGACTTTCTGGATACTCTTTTGAACTGTACCATCTCATCTCTTTCCTAAGACCTTAATGTGCAGTGTGTACACTTACACACAGTCACCTGCAAACCGCCTGATGTCCAACCTACAACACAGGAGACCTTTCCCTCCACTTCTCACTTCAGGGGTGAAGCATCCAGCAGTAAGTGTTCAAACAACTGCCCAAGGTCATGTAGCTGCCTGGCTATCTTTCCAAATTGCTCCAGTTTGCCTAATAATAAACCTCAAACTAAAATTAAACAAAATAATAGTCTGGCTGGGCATGGCGGCACATGCCTGTAACCCCAGTACTCGGCAGCTGAGGCAGCAAGATTGTGAGTGTGAGGCCAGCCTGGGCTACATAGTGAGACCTTGTTTCAATAATACAAACAGAAAAGTAACTGTTGCTAAATAAATTACATCTATTCCTGCCTTGGAAAAGGTAACACAGTTTGGTAGATATCTGGCCGGATTCCTCAGTACTGGCTTGTTTTGAAATATGGAAGCTTGATAGCACGTAGGATGGCTTAAGGTCCACTTATCTTGTTCTTTCTTAATCTTTGTGGGGGCGGGGGTTGTAACAAAAGGACACAGCATAAGTTAGCCTTTGCCCCAGAGTGGCAGTACCAGTCTTTACTCTGCTTTGGTTCTTATTGTGATCTATGTAGCCATCACCAGGGTCCTAGATACAGCCAGCTCCACAAGGCAAGCGCAAACCAGTTAGTTCCACTTCCCCAGCCAGAGGAAGCCCCGCTAGGTGACCTCCCTTTTGGAATTCTGACAACGACGGCCTGGAACTTTTCAGAGAGATGTGTGCTGTCTTATCAAGACCAGTAGTGCAATCCCAAGAGTTCTTCCACCGCGAGCCATAAGGTTCCGCAGTGCAAGTGTGTGCGTGGAGGCGGGAGGGGACGGAAGCTGGTCCCAGGGCAGGCCAGGGCAGATGCAGATCCAAGAGCTTGGGCATCTGAACCTGGAAGTGGCGCAGTCGGTAGCACCAAAGTGCGCAGACAAAGACTGCAGCCTCGGCCGCCGGCTCCCGCTGTCCTTCTGGAGCCACCCAATGAGACCTCAGCCTCTCCCCAGGAAACGGACAGCAGCGTTGGGCCAATGGGAGGACGGACTGGAGAGGGGGGTGGAACTGGCCCGGAGGCCCCGCCTCCGGGTCCGCAGGGCTGGGGTGGAGCCAGACTCGCGTCAGGTGGTCCCGGGCGTGCGGGGAGGCGGGGCGCGCGGGGCGGGGCGGGGAACGGAGGGAGCGGCCAGCGGGCGGCGGGCACGGGCGGCACGAGCAGGTGGGAGCCGCGGAGGGGCGAGGCCGCCCGCGAGGGCGCCAGGCGGAGGGCACTGCGCCGCTCCCCTGTCCACGGTGCGCGCTCGCAGTGCGCACCGGGCGTCTGCGGCTCTCGCGCGCCCCGCCTGCCCGGGCCCTACCTGCGGCGGCCGTCGGGGGCGCGGAGCCCCCAGCGCTGCCGAGCCGCATGAACAATAGGCGGCGGCGGCTCCTGCGGGCGGCCGCCCCGCACCCTATGGACCGGCCGCTCCATGGAGTCTTCCAGATCGCTTCTCGGATGCCTGGCGAGCGCCGCCGTTGCCCCGCCGGGGGAGGATGCCACGGGCGCAGGGGCCGAGGAGGAGGAGGACGAGGAGGAGGCGGTGGCCACCGAGCTGGGCTCCCACGCCGCGCTGCCCTACTGGACGGCTGTATTCGAGTACGAGGCGGCGGGCGAGGACGAGTTGACCCTGCGGCTAGGCGATGTGGTAGAGGTGCTGTCCAAGGACTCGCAGGTGTCCGGCGACGAGGGCTGGTGGACCGGACAGCTGAACCAGCGGGTGGGCATCTTCCCCAGCAACTACGTGACCCCGCGCAGCGCCTTCTCCAGCCGCTGCCAGCCAGGCGCCGAGGACCCCAGTTGCTACCCGCCCATTCAGCGTAAGGAGAAGGCGGCGCCGAAGCTCTGTGGGGAGGGGAGGGTGAGGCCTGGGGTGGGCGAGGAGAGGTCAGGGGTGGGGAGCGATCGGCTGGGGTGTGGGTAGGTGTGCGGGCTTTAGATGGTGCCACCGACAAGCTCCAGAGCCGCAGGCCCTTCCTGGAATACGGGGCTTCTTCACCTTCACCTGACTCGCTCAAACAGAAACTCTTGAAGCCCCAAGCACGAGTCTCCCCTCCTTGTGCCCATCCAGATCTGGAAGGGTTTCTGGAGAGCAGGTGGTTACTGTCACCAGTAACCTTAGTCCCCCCAACCAAGGACCTGGCCGACCTCTTCTGTCGCTTGTCCCCGCCTCTTAAAGGTATTTGTCCCGAGAGAAGTGGAGCTGTCTCCCGCCTGCCTGGGCAGGCTCACAAGTCCCGGAAGCATGTGTGAACCAACTCAAGAGTCAGGTGCCTTTGAAATCTCGTGTTGGTTTCTTGGGTTCTCGTACTGTGTTTCAAAGTTGTGCCTTGAGGAGTCTTACCAAATAATATGTTAGGAAAGGTGTGTATGTGTGGGGGAGGGCGCAAAGTCACGAGTGGAGAAATAATAAGAGGGAGAAAGTACGTCTCTCCCTCGTGGGAGTTCAGGATCACCAGGTACAGTGGCTAAGTCTCTGTCCCTTACAGACATACTGTTCAGACGACATATATTTTTCACCCTAGATCCTTGCCTGTATTTGGCATTGGCCAAATCCCGGGGAGGCGGGGCAGGCCCAGAGTTCCCTCCCAGGGACTTTCTCCCTCTGTCCTAATGAAATTTCCTTTGCTGTTTTTCAAAGGAGTTAAATTGCCATTATAATTCCTTAATCACTTGTATGTATGTATGTATGTATGTATGTATGTATGTATGTATGTATGTATGTATGGTTATTTTAGAAGATGTGAATATCTCCAAGTGCAGTTTATAGTATTTAAGTTTCCATAATTGTTAGAAGGCATTCTTACTATATACTTAGTAGTTGGTTCCTTGTTTTATGTACTTTGCATCCTACTTTATTATTATTTTTAAAGTCACTACAAAGGGCTAACTTTGGTACTTAGTTTTAAATCTTCATCTGCAATAGTTACCTTTTGACTTATTTATTTTTACATGAACTTTAAGATGAATTTTAAATACAATTGCAACTTCTTTTTTCCTCCCTTTCCCTTTGGCCCTTGACTGTCAAATTGTTCAGATCTCTAGTTCTACTTAGATCTGTCCCCTTTCATTCAAAATTTCTTGTTTATACATTTCGATGTGTATAATCAAGTCACTTTAGATTGTTTCTGGGTGCTACATATTTTTGGCATATTTGGCAATACTGGTGAGACAAAGGCCAATCAAAGGTCCTGGCATGGTGTTTGGAATTAATGTTGGAGATGAACTTGGCTGTTTGTTGAATGAGGTTTTGAGGCTCCTTGCAGTGGAGTTCTGTGATGATGTTTTTAGGGACAGGTAATGAGAGAGTGTATGAGTTATGTGAAGTTCATAAGTAGTCTCTCAGCTTCCTTGGCATCTGTGCTCCTGGCTGTCGCAGCAGTCAGGAGTGAATATGACTTAGGTTAAAAGAACCTTTCTGCTGAGTGCCAGACATGTCAACAGCCCGTGCATTCAGAGATGATTCCCTATAATGTGGCCAGGACTCACCTTATTGGAATCGGTAATACCTTGGATAGAGTAGATTTCTAAGTCTGAAACCCGGATGGGAGGGCCTTGTACTTGGGGAAAGAATTCACTTGAGGAGCTTGGCATTGAAAGTTCTGGTAAGTGCTCTAACTTGGCCTTACTTGGGACTGGCATTTTTCCTGGTAGTTCACAAACCTCCAGTCCAAAGCACATTCTTGAGTACTTGGTGAGTGGTGGCTACTATGTTAAGAACCAGGAGTTGGAAGGGTGGGAGGAGGTGCTTCTGAGCAGGCCAGGGAGACTGGTGAAGTAAACATGAAATCTAAGGAATGTCTGTCTCATCTGGGAGCCCTGTCTACCAGCTGAGTTAGTGTCACTCAGAAAATAAAGATGATTGACAAAACCTTGTCCTCCAAGGACTTGGAATAGTAAAGCCACGGACAATCCTTCCCCAGGGCTACCCTTTTAAACTTCCCCTCTGGGGCTTACAGCATGTGATATGTCCAGGATTGCAAATGGAATACTTATGCCTAGTCAAGTAGTGAGAGTCAGATTTAGTTATACAGTGCTGTTTTCTAATGAAAGTTTTGCTTCAAGCTTTATTTAATACAGAAGAAAAAATTAACCTTTTATCAGAGAAAATAAGCCATTTTATATTCTGCTTTTATCCCACCACTGTAGGTATCAGGGGTTGGCTCTCTGTGGATGACAAATTTATATAACCTGAGAGAGCTTTCATCCGCTATCTTGGAAAAGGTGAAAAATATACAGCTGCAGTTTGTCACCTTGTTGGATACATAGTTATTAAAATGTTTCTTCTACACTAGTGTTAGTCTGTTTGCAACATAGCATTAAGGTCACTGTTAAGTTACATTTGTTTTTGCTGAATTCTGTACAAATGTAAAGACTTATTTTTAGATATGTTTAAGGTGTGTGTGTGCGCGCGCGCGCGTTTATGTAGATGCATGTGTCCATGCACACATGTACCCATGAGTGGAGGATGCTGGGTGTCCTTTAAAGATCTCTGCTTTATTACCCTGAGATGGTCTCTCACTGAATCTGAAGCATTTTTAACTAGACTGGCCTCCAGTCCTGGCCATCTCTGTCCCCTGTCCTAGCATAGGATTATTTGCTTATTTATTTACCTTTCTTTTTGAAACAGGATCTCACTATGTAGCCCAAGCTGGCCTCCAACTTAGGATCCTTCTGTATCTATCTACTTCCTGAGTGCTGGGAAAGTGCTGAGATTACAGCTGTGTTTCATACACCTGGCTTTGTATAGAAGACTTTGAAATGAACGAAGTATACCATTTCCTTGTCCCCAAGCCCACAGGATGGGCTGGTTCAGCTAGTCTCCATGCATACAGTCTGGAGGAAACAGCATCTTGACTCCAATATGAAATAAGGTTTTGTTGATATTCCTAGAAATAGCTTCCCACAGAAAATTAAAAAAAAAAAATGTGCTGAATGCAAGTTGACCTGATTCTTGCTTAAAATCAGGTCTTGACTGGAACAGAGAAGGAAAGGGGCCCACATGCTCTCTGCAGCTGAAGGTCTAGTCCATGGAAGCCCTTCAGAAGGGACTTCTGAGTAGGGAAAGAAAAAGTCCTTGCTCCTGCTCCAGGTTGTCTTTGTCTGTTGGAAAGCTATCTTCTATGCTTCTCCTGCAGGCTGGCTTCCGTATGTTTCTTAACTTAGTAGGGAAAAGCTGCAATCTTGGCTTCTACCCCAGATCGGTCACTGCTTTCCCTTTGGCTTCAAACCTTTGTTTGCATGGCGGCTGCAGGAGCTGTCCTTTTCAGCACCCCAGACCAGTGTCCCATCTTTTACAGCCTCGGGTAAATATTGAACACCTACTGTGTGTTGACAAGCAAGCTTCAGAGCCAACATACAGGATAAGTGTTAGACAAATAGTATAGTTAATTCAAAGACTTAGTTGGAGAAATGGGGTGATCAGTACAATTAATTCAGGAGCCACGGGGCTTTTCATAAGTGTAAGGACTGGTTGGAAAATAAAATAAAAAGAACATTCCTTGCCTCCTAAGACCAAGTAGACATGCATCTTTCAATGGGGTTTCTAATCTCTCTTTAATGCCGGCATGTTTTCTCATTCATGTGGATGACATCAGGCAAAAGTTAGTAATTAGTCAGGATTCATTTTTAGGACTCAAACATTGCAGCTATTTTAAGCAAGAAATGGATTCAGTACAGGAAATTAGGCGCTCACAGAATTGTTGGGAGGGCTTGGAGAAGAGGCTCTTATGGGGAGAGCTCTGGGCACTGCAGAGCTGAACCAGCAAGCAAGTTGGCACTGTCCTTACAGACAAGGGTTAGCACCTGGGGAAGCTGCTGGAGATGGCAGATTCAAGGGTATCTTCTTGTGTCTGCAGCCTGGAGAATAGGCAGCCACTTCTATGGGACATTCATCTACACAAATACAGAGTTAGTGGTGTGCTGCTGCAGACAGCCATACTTGCCAGGAGAGGCAGCCAGAAGATGGTCTCCATCTCTCTTTGCTTTACAAGTCTTGTGTGTCACTTAATTCACATCCAGTACCTTTGCCATAAGGGATCCTGGGATTTGTAGTTTCTTAGTTCTCTAGCCTAAAAAGGTGAGGTGCTATAAGGATATTGAGATGGGTGCTAATTGCTAGTCTGCAGCTTCTGCCATGTCATTTATTCTTCAGGGGAACCCCCCCACCCCCCACACACTAAGAGACAATAACTTTCCCCTCTTTTCTCTATTTTCTGGTATCAGGCACTAAAACCTGCACTTTGCAAATACTAAGCCTGTACTTTGTCACTAAGCTGCACCGCATCTAACCCAAGGGGTTAGATGGGTTCTGCTTCTTGTGTATGTAAAGACAGTCCACATGACTTTTCCTGAGTTTCCTTTGTGCAGATTGACAGTTGTTTCACAAAATAGGAGAAGAGGAAAAGATTAGAGGTATTATGGTTAAGAAAGAACAAAAATTTGAGCCCTATCAGTGTTTAAATAATCTGTGGGGTGTGATGGGGCTGGCCATGTAAGGAGGGACAGCTGTCCAGTTTGCTCTTGGCAAAATCTAGAAATACATCTTTGCTTTCCTAGGTTTTGGTTTTGGTGGAGTGTGGTTGTTCTTTCTTCCAGAAACCCTGACCACCCCTTTTAAACAGTTATAAATTTGTTTATGCCCTACTTAAGCAAATTCCTTTTATTGATCACCTACTGGATATTTGTCACGATGAGCACAGTGGTGCAAATAGAATCGCTGCCCTGTGGCTGTCATAGTGTCACAGGTGGTAGGCAGTGAACGAGTAATTAAATATCGATAGTCTTGGTGAGTCTTGTGGAGTGGCGTTTGCTGCAACGGTGTTTGATGGGAGCTTGCCCTCATTTGGTCTAGAGGTTAGAAGTTTGTTGGTGAAATGGGTGTTTAAGTTCAGATGTGAGTGATGAGGCTGAATCAGTCAGAAGAGAGAAGAGAACATGCTTTTAGGAGGAACATGTGAAACAGTGCCCCGCTTAGCTAGTTATTAACATTCTATCTCACCCAAGGTTTATAATCACTGGGGGTCACTGCTGTCTATCTTTCCTGAACAGCACTGAAGACTCAGATTCTAGATCTTGGGAGCAGAATGAGTGGTTGGGGTGACTCAAGGCACCGAGGCCCACTGGAGTGAGATGTTTCCCATGAGGCTCCCTCCTTTTCTGTACTTCTCAAGGACCAACCAGATCCTGGTAGAACCAAGTCCCGGAAGTCTTTCACATGGACGAAGTTCCTTTCCTCATCAAGTACCTCTGAGGCTCAGCAGGCCGAGGTCACGGCAGGGGCCTTCTTCACGGTTCTTCCTTTTGACACAGTGTCTCCTTAAACTTGCTACAGAGCTTAGGTTGACCTTGACTTTCCGATTCTCCGTTTCTATCTCCTTAGAGTAGGATTATTGGCATTTCATATAGTGCTGTGGGTTAAACCCTGAGCTTCATGCACGCCGGCTCTACTGACTGAATTGCATTCTGGTCTCTTACTGGCTCTCTAGACCAATTAAGAACTTCAATTACAGGCTTCTTGCTCCCAGACTTCCTATCCCATTATATTCTGCACAACTGTCAGTGTTGGTGCTCTTTCTGAGTCTAGAGTAACTTTAAGCCCTTTAAAGTTGCTCGAAAGCTTCTTACTACCTGGTTACACCCAACAAGGCTTGAGTCTTATCTCTTATCCCAGTACAACAGACCAGCCACTGTGTACTTCCTCATGTCCTTCAGGCATCAGGCACCCTGACGTTACAGTACCATGTGCCATGTCACTGCTCATGTCCTTCTCTCTGCTTGGGTTGTCCCTTACCCCGTCCCTTTCGTTGTCTGATGAGATCGCCCCTCTACTTACTCTCCCTCTAGAGTTCTTTTCACTGGGCCCTTTTCCACTCACTTCCGTCCCCCTCCTATTGCAGGAGTTAGTGCCTTTCTTTATCCACTGATGCTATTCTACAAAAGCAGTTTACAAACCAAACTGTAGCTGCTGTGTGACTGCTTAGCCCTGGGTTGTATGTGTGCCTCTCACACCAAATACAAATGAACCTAAGTGATTTTCAAAAATGGTTGCCCCCAGTATTCCCTTGAGTTAAAATGGGGTGGTCTTGGTACAAGATTCTCCTGATTCTCCATAGGATTTACTTTGAAGTAAATACCCATCGAATGCCTGCTACTTGCTGGTCACTAAGAATAATGCACATGAAATTAACCACAGTCTCCAGTGCTTATGGAGTCAACTTCACGGTGGGGAGACTGCGAGGTTCCATTTTCCTGTGTTCGCCCATCCAGTGTAAGTGCGGTTGGTTACCTGGTGTTCGAAGGGTATGGCTGATGTCCTGTGTTCTTCTTTTTTCAGTGTTAGAGATTGATTTTGCGGAGCTAACCCTGGAGGAGATCATCGGCATTGGGGGCTTTGGGAAAGTTTATCGTGCTTTCTGGGTAGGCGATGAGGTCGCCGTGAAAGCAGCTCGCCATGATCCTGATGAGGACATCAGCCAGACCATAGAGAATGTTCGCCAAGAGGCCAAGCTCTTTGCCATGCTGAAGCACCCGAACATCATTGCCCTCAGAGGGGTATGCTTGAAGGAACCCAACCTCTGCTTGGTCATGGAGTTTGCTCGTGGAGGGCCTTTGAACAGAGTGTTATCTGGGAAGAGGATTCCCCCAGACATCCTGGTGAACTGGGCTGTGCAGATTGCCAGAGGGATGAACTACCTACATGACGAGGCGATCGTCCCCATCATCCACCGAGACCTTAAGTCCAGCAACAGTGAGTATGGAGAGCTGGGCTGGGCTGGGTGTGAAGAACAGCCACCCTCTCACTCTGGCTCAGTAGATGTGGATTCCTGGTGGACCCTTATATCAGAACGTTCTGCCATTGAGTGTCCACATAGGGAAGGGGATGGGGCATCTGAAGGGTCTGGGAGTAATTGTGAACTTATAATTAGCAGGTAGTGTTTGATATGTGCAGAAATAGATTTATTTTCCTACTTGTGGGAAATGTGTATATAATTCCCCCAAAGAGGATATCCCCCTTCTGGAGCAGCAGAAAAGGCAAACCTATACAACCTGCCTGCACGTCTCTCTCTACTTCTCAGCTTGCTGGAGACGGAACCATCGGGAGAAGAGGTGTGTGTTTAACTGGGACCCAGTGCAGGGGGCAGTGTCATTTGGAGAGCATGACCTGACTGGTGGTGTTTTAGACTTCCTGTTAGCTCAGGGGTGCTGTTAATAAATTCCGTAACTAGTGTGTAATTGTAGGGAGCTGGGAAGTAACTGTGTATTAAATACGTAGAGTCCATAAACTGGGCTATAAAGTCAGTGTTAAGTATATAATTAAATGATAAGTTGGTAGAGTATTCAGTCTTGAACATGGGCTGGCAGGACAGCTAGGAATATGCCTCCTGGTGCTCTCATTTGTCCAAACTGACTGCAGAGTGGATACATGTGATTAGTGGTATGTATTTAAGATCCTTTTGAGTAGCCTGTACCCGAGAGAAGGGTATTTCAGGAGAGGAACTTTGGGGGTCATATGGGCCCTTGGGACTACTCTCTGCGTCTGTGTGCTTTGAGCCCAGAAGTTCTTTAGACTTGGTGTTTTGTTTTGTTTTCTCTTTTTTTCCCTCCCTCCCTCCCTCCCTCCCTCCCTCCCTCCCTCCCTCCCTCCCTCCCTCCCTCCCTCCCTCCCTCCCTCCCTCTCTCCCTCTCTCTCTCAGTGGCCTCTGATGTCTTGGAACTTTCTCTGTAGACTAGGTTGGCCTTGAACTCAGACATCTGCCTGCCTCTGCCTCCAAAGTGCTGGAGTTAAAGGTGGGCACCACCACCAGATTTTATTTTTATCTGAGCTGTTCCAAACATGGCTTATTCCTCTGTAGGTGCTGTTGTGAGAAGGGATGTTTCTTTTTTCTGTTTTTGATTTTTTGAGATACAGTTTATCTGTATAGCCCTGGGTGTTTTGGAACTTACTCTAGTTCAGGCTGGCCTTAAATTCAGATCTGCCTGCCTCTGCCTCTTGAGTGCTGGGATTAAAGGTGTATGTCAGTACCGCCCAGCTGAGAACAAGTGTTCATTTGGCTTATCCTACCAGACATTTAAGAAGAGTGTGTGTGGGGGGGGGGGGGGAGGGGATTATACTTTGCCCTTCCTCCCTCCCTTCCTTCCTTCCTTCCTTCCTCCCTCCCTCCCTCCCTCCCTCCCTCCCTCCCTCCCTCCCTCCCTCCCTCCCTCCCTTTCTTCCTTCCTTCCTTCCTTCCTTCCTTCCTTCCTTCCTTCCTTCCTTCCTTCCTTCCTTCCTTCCTTCCAAGACAGGGTTTCTCTATGTAACAGTCTCGACTGTCCTGGAACTAGTTCTTAGACTAGGCTGGCCTCAAACTCACAGAGATCTGTCTGTCTCTGACTACTGAGTGCTAGGATTAAAGGTGTGGGCCACCACCGTATGGCTGCAATTTCTTTAAAAAATGGCTTGTATTTTCTTTGCCCCTCTGTCTGCACTCTCTGCCCTTTTAGAAATAGAAAACTTCCTCTTGGTGAGACTATGAACACTTAGATATATACTTCAATGGAGGGTGTGAAAGATTTGAGCTACATGAGAGTAATATCTTACCTCTCCTTTTCTCTTCGCTGAGATTTTATGGTTTTCTCGTCCCTTTTCCAAAACTATGTTTTTAAAAATATATTAATTGAATTGAAACTTTTATTGTCTGAATGTCAGCCCAGAGGCTATTTAGGTAGGGGAATAAGATGCAGAAAATGAGAGGTAGAAGCTGAATTCTCTTTAACTTTCTTATATCCTTACTATTCTGAGAGAGCTAGGCAGCATGAAATAATGTTATATAATTTGGCCCATTGAGAAATCTGGGTCAGAATAATGGACGTGTAAAAGTTTACAATTTTCTTGATCAAGTTTAAACTTTGATCATAATCTGAAGCTGCACCTACAAAGTTTTACCTTCTACCAGAGCACTGTTATGAAAGCAAGGCTCTTGTGAAGGAGACCTTGCCTTGCCAAGTTGTAGAATGAGGCAGGAGACTGTATGTGTCTTTTCCAGGAGCCAGGGCTCTGTTTCCCTGTGTCTTTGAAAGCAACGAGCTTTCAGGGAAGGGCTTTGTCAAGACATAAGGTGCTACCAACAGCCCTGTTGGTGCTGATGTTGGTATAAGTTGTAGATCTTACATGTGAGTGCTGGTCTGAGGGTGAGTGTTTGCCTGGGAGTGTGTATGCCAGTACCAGCCTCACCGCAGTCATTTGAGAGATAATATGCCGCCACTTTGTTCATCACTTCCATTTTGGAGATTGTGGCTTCTTCTATTTTGTTTTTATTAGGGGTTATAGAAAGTTGGATTTTTGGTCTCTGTCATATAAGTGCAGAATACCAGAAAGTATATGTTGTCTGAGTTTGAACTAGTGGAGAAAAGAATATGGCTATCTGTGTGGGAAAGAGAAGATAGTGGTATGTAGCAAGCTGTTATGGAGTCTCAGTAAAAAGTGGCTGATTAAAATGTTTTATTATCTTGGTCACCTTCTTCAGTCATTTACTGGTAGTGGGATGGATGTGTATGGGGTGGAGTCACCTTTGTTAGCATGTGATGTCAGTTGGACTCTGTACGTAAAAGCAAGCAGTGACAGAAACTGAGAGATACCTTCATCCACCTTTGGAAAGAGGTCTGAGGATTTCAGGGTAGCTGCACAGTGTATCTCTTACTTTATCCCAGCACCTGGCTTCCATCCTTACTGTCTCCTTCTGGTCCCAGATGGCCACGGAGGGCACCCATTATTTGATTCAGGTACAGGCCTGAAGGAGGAGGAAAAGCAGAAGCACAAAATACCTACTTCCCTCAGCTGAATCCATGCCCAGCAGCTTCCCAGAAACGCCGTTTAAACCCACGTTTTTGCATTAATTGGTACTAGCTGGAGAAGGGGCTTAGAACTAGAAAGGGGGCCCCACTAATAATGAAGGTCTGTCACAAGGGATGGGCATAGGTCACGGAAGAAGCAGTCTCTCTGTGGAGGCTTCATTTAGGGAAAACCTCATCTCAGTTGTTTAGTATCACACAGCAGAGGAAGTCAGCCAGGCCCTGAGATGGAAGACTCGGACCTTTTTTGAAACTAATGGCTTGTACTGCTTTACAGTATTACATCGGTGACTTGAGCATCACGTCTTAAAAGTACTTGTAAAAAGCCACTGCCTATAAAAGTGGATCTGTGTCAGCCTAATTCTTCAAACTGGGGAGGACCCGTTAGTTGTTACTAGGGGCACTGGAGAATGGTGATCTGTTAAAGGGAACCTTGTCTTCAGGAGGTGGTAGATGGATGTCAGGGTTTTGTGTGGTGAGTGGTTTAGTGTGAAGGCATCTGACAACATCATGGTTGAATAGTTCCATGAAAAGCTACAAGGCCTGGCTGGTGAGATGGCCTAGCAGGTAGCAGCACCTGCTGCAAAATGACGAGCTGAGTTCAGTTCTGGGACTCACATGGTAAGAGGAGAAAACTAACTGACTCCCAGAAGTTGTATACACACACACACACACACACACACACACACACACACACACACACTCACACACACACACACACTCACACACACACATACACACCCACACCCACTCACACACACACACACTCACACACACACACACTCACACACACACTCACACACACACACACACACTCACACACATACACACACACTCACACACACTCACACACACACACTCACACACACACACACACACACACACACACACACACACACACGGGGGAGAGAGGGAGAGAGAATAAAGTAAATGTAATAAAGTTATTGTTTTTTAAAAATTATGAGGTTCATGATATAGCTCAGTTGTAAGGTGCTCACCTAGCCGCTTTGGGTTTAAGCCCCAGCCCTGCTCAGAATAAAAGTAAAATGAGCCAGGTGGTGGTGGTGGTGGTGCACACCTTTAATCCCAGCACTCAGAGGCAGTGGCAGTTGGATCTCTGTTAGTTCGAGGCCAGCCTGATCTACAGAGTGAGTTCCAGGACAGCCAGGGCTGTTACACAGAGAAGCCCTGCTTTGAAAAACTGAAAGGTGTGGAGGCCTATGAAAAGGCTTTGGGGAATATAAGGACTTATAAGGGAAGATACTGTTGCTTCTTCATTTTAATTTAATAGCTTCTTTCCGTCTCTTAAAAAGTACAGGTTAAACGATGTTTCTAGGGTTTTTTTCCTATGTGCTTATCAATTTTCAAAATGCTCACCTCTGCTATCCTGATAAACACACTGTTTGGGGTGTGCTTCTCTTTCTGGTTCTGTCAGTTTGCTTATTACATTCCTGGGCCTGAGGCTGGTGCTTGCCCACTCCTGTTGTATGGTGTGGTATCTCACTGTTCCTTTATGGACAGTGGGGTAGCTCAGTTACTGTGGACAGCGGGGTATCTCACTGTTACTTTGTATGACCCTTTTGTAAAGCTTTTTAATTTTTTTATATTTATGAATAATAGCCTGTTTTCTGAGCCATAGCATCCAAATTATATTCAAGTTTAGTTTATCTCCTGTCTTGTGCCTTCAGTAGATCTCAGGTAAGGTTTTCATGTTTGTTTTTAAGTTTTTGAGAGTCTTCTATAGTCTAGGTTGACCTTAAACTAGCTCTGTAGGCAAGACTAAGCAACTCATTCTTTAATCCTTGCAGAGGTGAATGGAAGTGTACTTGATTTGGAGTTAGTTACACCTGCCGGCCCTCCAACCCCCCTCCACCCACATCCCCTTTAGATGACAGCTTGATATTCTTCTGAGGTCCATGCTGGCCTATCTCTGTCTTCCTTGAGAGGCAACGTCTTCTTTGAGAGGTAACGTCTTCCCTAGAGCTGGTTTCTGTCTCCCAGAACACACTGTCTTTTGTTCCCAGCATGGTTCCAGGGCCATGCCATGGCTCTCAGTATGTACACATGCAGAATGAATGAATGAATGAATGAATGAATGAATGAATGAACAGTCACTTGAAGTGGATTTACTTATAGTTTCTTAAAATGTAAAAATTTCATTTATCCAAGGATGTCATTCACTTCTTACTGGCATAGAGTTTGCTTTTAATTCTCATTGTAATCCCCAGGGCCTTGACCCTTCCTGTCTGAGTCCACAGCCTGATCTGGGTGCCTGAGTGTAGCATTAAGCAGTGTATTGGTTCCCACACTTGAATGTCTCTGCTTCCTGTCTCCATGTCTTCCAAAGTGCCAGCCTGGCTAGCTTGCTGTCCAGTGTCTACATGGGGGTCAGCCACTGGCTGCCAGGCCCTGCTGTAACTGCTACTGCCACAGTGTCAGTGCTCTGCCAGCCTTAGCTCTTCGTACTCTTGGGGCTGGCTCCCCCAGGCCTCCCTGCCACCCTTTGTCTGCATTGTGCTACTTGCCTTGCAGCTCAGAGCCCATCCATGTTCGCCCACCCACCGCCTCCAGTCCTGCGCTCATGTGTCTTGGGCTCCTTCTGTTGGGGTTCACAAGCTCAGGAAGCTGAAGATGAGTTTTCTTACAGCATGGGGACTCAGTTGCCATCTTCCCCTTGGCCTCACATCGGCGTCTTGAGTCTTTTCACTCTGGACAGACATTAGCCAAAGCCTGCACCTGATTCTCTGTGTAGGGTTCTCCATGGCTGTAGGCTTGGCCCTTGACCCACTGGACTAGCACTTTGGTCCTATTTCTGATAGGTCACATTCCTGCCTGTAGATGGAGCAGGTAAGGCATAGGCATCCTGGACAGGGGAATTGTGACCTCAGACTTGCCTGGAAGAGGACAAAGACTAGCCATAAAAGTCTGAAAGTCTGGTGATGGTGGCACATGCCTTTAGTTCCAGCACTGGGGTAGGCAGAGGCAGGCAGATCTCTGAGTTCGAGGCCAAACTGGTCTACAAAGCAAGTTCCAGGACAGCTAGGGTTGTAACACAGAGAAACCCTGACACAAAAAATACCAAGAGGGTGGGGGGTCAGGAGGAGGGAGATTTCCTTTAGGTGAATAAAATAAGAAACCACAAACTATCTCAGAATGGATTTGAGATTCAACAAGGGATCAGCTGTAGGCACCAGCTCCTCATCTTCCTTGAGAGGTAGGCAAGTGTCTTTGTATATACCTCAAGAATGCACTCCCATGTGGCCAGGATAGCTCAGCAGGTAAATATGCTTGCCACCCAAGCTTGAGTTCCACCCTCTAATTCAAACAAACAAACAAACAAACAAACCAAAAAACAAAAGAAACCCAGAGAGCACATCCCTGCTGAGCGGCTCCTGTGATACCTCACTCACATGTTTCTGAATCTCTCCCCATTCTCTTCATTAGGGTCCATCGCTGCATTGTAGACCTCTCTTTTAAAGAGTTAGAAAATACTGGATTTTTCTGATTTTACAAATAGTAAAAAACTTGAGCTTATCTTTTGGTCCCTGGAGGCTGTATCTAAGTCTAGTTAGTGGCTACCAGGCATGTCCCAAAGCATTGTTGATGGGAAGTACTTGCTGCAGCCGAAACACATACGTAATCGAATAAAGCCAGAGAGAAGAACACAGCAAGCCAGCAGAACATGACTCTGCAGAAGGCAGTGTGGCCAGTGGCCAGACTTGTGGGGATGCTGACTTCCCCTTCCCCAGGTCCTTCCTGGACCTCTCCTACACAGAGCTGCCTGCCTACCTACTCACCAGTCTACCCAGCCTCCCTCCCTGCCCCCTCCTCTTTTACTTTGGTGGCACTGGAGACAGAACCCAGGACCCTGCGTAGTTCTTTACTACTGAGTGATACCCATAGGCCCTGGCTCTCTTTAGATGTTAGGAATATAACAGTAAGCTAGAACACAGGGTGAGGCCTTGCTCTCAAGGAGTTCCTTGTGGGGTCAGAGAGAAGGACCTTGATGCAAACAAACTCACACAGAGGTTTAAAAGCCAAGGCTAGTCAGTGACAAGAAGGGTGGTGAGGACATTAGTACCATGGCACATGCCTCAATGGGTGTGGGATTTCCTTTTCGTAGGAGAGTGATCTGAGGAGGGAAGACCAGTTGATCACTAGAAAGCGGGAAGAAAAAGGGGTGAGAAGGCTCCAAAGAAGAGAGATGCCCATGCCATGTGAGCTTGTGGCTTGGGAAGGCAAGTGGCATTGTTGGCATTCCCTTTGTATTCTTTCACTTCAGCTCTCCTTCAAGCATAGCTGAGGAGCTGTTGGGCCTGGGGAGGGGCATTGGACCCTTGGGACCCCCACCTGCATTTCTCTACAACCCTGCTTGCTTTCCTCTTTCATTCATTAGAGGCTTCTTTGCCGTTTTCACACTGGGACAGGGAGTAGTTCTAGACCTTGGGCACCGTTTAGGTATCAGCAAATCCTGCTTTGGAGTTGAGGCAGAAGGCTGCTGTCTTAGTTAGGGTTCTATTGGTGTGAAGAGACACCATGACTGTGGCAACTCATACAAAGGAAAACATTTAATTGGGGCTGCCTTACAGTTTCAGAGGTTTGGTCCATTATTGTTGTGGCAGGAAACATGGCAGTATATAGCAGACATGATGCTGGAGAAGGAGCTCAGAATTCTGTATCCAGGTCAGCAGTCAGCAGGAAGAGACAGCCACACTGGGCCTAATGTGGGCATCTGAGACATCAAAGCCCATCCCCAGTGACACACTTCCTCAAGCAAGGCCACACCTCCTAATAGTGTCACTCCCTGTGAGCCTATAAAGTCCATTTTCTTTCAAACCACCATAGTTGCCTTGTGTGGAAGACCATGGGAGGATTTCTAGATTGTGATTGGGGACTCTGATTTCAGATGAATCTTAAAACTCTTTCTTCAAATTCAAGTTACCACTGCCCTGAGAGTTAAACATATCATTTTCCTGTCCCATCCATGTATCCTGTGTATAGGCAGTAATAGTGACCACCTTTTTCAGATGGCCTATGGTCTTATTATTACTCAGGATTAAGAAGTATAAAAAGACAAGAGCCTGCCCTTTTCTCTCTTTTCTTTCACAGCTCTTAGATGATTTTTTATCCTGCACTTGGTTCTCCATCTTATTTTCTCTGTGATGTAGCTCAGGGTTGCTTGTGGACACAAGGCCATGAGATCACAGTCAGAAGACTATAGCCTCTTTCCTAGGCCCAGAGAACACAGCTCTCTACACAGAGTCCCCGTGGGACCCCGGAACCCTCTTGTAGGACTGTACTCTGTTCCTCTCACTAAGTCAGGGTTGGTAACTTAGGACCTGTCTGCTCTGGAACCTGTTTTTATTAACACAAGACCCAGAGATGGCCTCAAGTGATCATCATCAGTGAGGCCTTGAATTGGGTATCTGTTTTAAAGGTGACCTGAGATAGTGGAAGGAGTATGAGTACCAATGGCATCCTTGAAATCAATGGCTAAGTATTGTTGAATGCGCCTTGCAATGTCCCTAGAGACCTCAAATTCTTCCTCTATAAAATGAGAGGTTTGGACAAGATAGTGTCTGAGGGCCTTCCCAGGACTAGAGTGAATGCAAGCATTGCTGGGGGCAGGCAGTGACTACATGGTTTATCTGCATCCACTCAGCAGATTGCAGTATGCCCAGATTCTCCTGCTTCAGGGCTCCTTCAGGGTCTAGGTCCCCTGAGAGAGACCCTTTGCTGCGTAGTTTAGTGGAGAAACAGTGGACAGGAACCTGTGCATGTTCCTCTGTCCTCATGACTGCTCAGGCTGTGACAGATGGCCTTTCCGAGCCAGAAGATGCTCTGTTCACATGACTCATGATGGGATTTACAACAGACCAAGGACAGTTGTCATTCTAAAAGCAGGATGCTGTTAGCTGTCTGCCACTTCTGTCCTTGGAGCTAAGTAAGGGGTATCGGTGGCTCAGCTTGCCTCTTCGTATGGGGCTCAAGACCATATGTGTGGTTTTAATTGTGTTTTTCTGTATCTTTACCAACATAATTTCAGGAGGACCTGGGGCCCTGGGCAGGGCCCTGTGAGAGTAACAGAAATTGAATTGAGGGTTCCTACCCGGCTTTGTACTCTTTGTGGGCAATTAAAAGGTTTTGATAGTCAAAACGGCTTGGGAGTCAGATAGATTTGGAATGATCCTGGTTAGTTTTTTTTAAAAATCAGCTTTATATAAGCCAGGGCTGCCTGGGAATAGGGAACTTCAATTGAGAAAGTGCCTTTATCAGCCTTCAGGTTTGTACCTTGAGCTCCTTCCTACTCTGACTTCCCTAGATGATAGACTATGACATGGACATGTAGCCAAACAAGCCCTTTTCTCCCCAGGTTGCTTTTGGCTGTGGTGTTTATCAAAGCAACAGAAAGCAAACAAGGACAGATCAAATTCTTTTCATTTCTTAAGTACCTAACGCTGTCCAGGAATCTTACCTATGAACTGTGGACAATACAGACCACAACAGTGTTGTGGAATAATATGCATCAAACTAACTTCACCCAGGGATCAAGTTCAGTCAATCAATTGTTCTTTTTTTTTTTTTTTTTTTTTTTTTCTTTCTTTTTCCAAGAAGTAGGAGAAACTTGCCACCATCTCTGGTCATTTTAGATAGGCACAGGATGGACTTGACTGTGAATTACTTTGCTGGAGTCAGGCACCTCCTCCCTTCTGAGCTGGCCTGGTATAGTTTCACATTTACACTGAGACAAGCAGATCTGTTTCCTGGGAAGCTGGAGAAAATGTTAGATCTCACAACCTCCTGATGATGGTGCAAGGCTCTCTTGTGGAACAGCCCCATGATTCTTGTTTCCTCTGGACTCAGCCTTAACACCTGGGTACTTGGCCCCCTGGAAAATACTACCCATCTCTCTGTTAGGACCTTTGGTCTGATGGAGTTTCTGGCTCTGCTGGACACTCAGTTGAAGGCAGGGATCTCTTCTCTGCTGTCCCTTCCCTCCTGTTCTATTGCAGTGTGCCCCTGCAGTCAAAGAGAATGCCTCTTTTCACAACTTGCTGTCCCATGCAAGCCTATTCTACAGTCTCTTTTAAGACTGGGGATATTTAGGGTGAGCAGAAGTTCTCTGTTTCTTCCATTATTTTTGTGGTCTTATTCTGGAAGTCTAATGTGTTTGCCTGTTTCTATCTCTGTGTAACAGCTCTGTTTTATTCAGTGCTCCCCAAGTCTGGGGTGCACAGTATCTACTAGCTTTCCCCAAAACTTTTTATGGTTTCAAGCACTGCAGAACCCAGGCCTGTGTTTTCCCCCACGTCTGCTGCACACAGGGGCATCCTTCAAAATCACTGTTTTTCTTAGAGCCTGCGGTGAACCCCTTTCTTCAGTGGAGATGACCCACATGAGCTGTAGCTGTGCCCCACTTTATGTCCCCTCTGGGTCTGCCAGCTGAGGACCTAGTCTGTGAAATAGCAATAATTATAACAGAGTGCAAGTTGCAAGTGAGGCTTAAGTAGGACTGCCTAGGTGAGCTCTAGCAGTCCCTGACACTCCGAGCTCTGGCTCTCCTGCTGTAGACCCCCAAGCTAGACCTTTAGCTGCTGCATTGCTCCCGGCTTTTAGATCAGTCTTCATGCTGGTGACTGCGATTTTGTCTTGTATGTATTTTTTGTGCTTTGATGTGTTCTTGCCAGTTTCACTGTGCTATTAAAAAACAAATTCAAAGAGTAAATATAATCCACAGTATAAAACTTGACATACAAAAGAAGTCGCTTGCTATCTCTCCTAAACCCCAAGTGTATGTCTAAAAAAACAAATTGCAATCAAGTTTTCTTTTTGTTTCCTTTTGATCATTTTTTCCCTATGAAAATTTAAAAATCTCAGTAGGATTCTTTTTTACCATCTTTGTTATTTTCTTCTTTTAAGATTTTTTTTTTTTAAAGTGAGAATTCTTGACAACAAAGGCATTCCTGGCTCTACCCCCCCCCCACCCCAGTATTGTGTATATTATGTGGCAACTGGCATGGGTCCTGGTGTTTAGCATCAGCAATTCCAGGGTCCTTAAGGAATTTTATTCCCATCTCTTGCCCCTAGTTCCCTTCTGGGTAATTTACAGCTGCTCCAGTCAAGGTGAATTTGATCTCTTTGAACCTTTGTCTGCCCCTGTTCCTCTGTGTGCTCTGTAGACCAGGCTGACCTTGAGCTCACAGAGATCCACCTGCGTCTGCCTCATGGGTGCTGGGATTAAAGGCTTGTGTCACTGTGCCTGGCTTGAATCTTTGCTTTTGGTTTCCCTTTCATAGACTTTTTGGGAGCATGGAGCTCGGAAGAAGGTGTTTCTTAGATTGTCTTAGGTAGTCATAAGCCTGGTGTTTGCCTCTCGGCAATGCTGTCACACATCCCTCAGCCAGCTGGGCAGCAGGGCACCATCAGTGACTAATCCTCATAATGTTTATCTGTGAATCTTTGTGATGGCATACGAGTGAGTGTGCCTGTAAAGAAATGTAACAGCCAAAAATGTTGACACGAATACAGTGGGCAGACCCAACCGTCTGCATCTTTATTTTCCGTTCTCTTATTCTTGTCTGCATGCACCATCTCCTGTTTAAGTCATCCTGTACTTGCTGTCTGAATACTTACAGTTTCTGGTTTCTGCATCCTGTTGATTTTAGAAGGAAGAAGAGAGGGACCTTAAGGAAAAGAGTGATAGTTCTTAGTTTCCAGGCCATCTTAACCTTTTGTGTTTGTTGATATCAGTAGTTTATTACAGCTGCTGTCAGAAGTTGAGTGACTTGCCAGGCTCATGCAGTTGCATTACTGAGTCCCATGGTGATACTTTAACATTTTTAAAATTAATTTGTGTGTACCCAGGCACCTCTGCCATCTTTAGACCTTATGGTCCTAAAATACAAACCCTCACATCCCCTTCTGCCCAGGCCCCTTGCCCCAGGCCCCTCCAAAAGCACAAAATGAATCTGTTTTGCTTTTGTTCATATTTCTCCTAAACTAAAATTGTTTCTACATATAGCTTTCCAAAAGATGATCTAACATACAAGTTCTCACTTTATGATTTTCACTCTTGTGTTGTTTCCACTTGAATTTGTGTTGAGATTTTGTGTTTTATTTAAATCAAGAAGTATAAGTAGATTTCAGATAAAAGAAAAAAAATTAGCCTGAAAACCAATGCAAACATTGAAAAGAGTTGGATACCTTTGTTAGAGCCCTGGGGTCATTCAGATGTGAAGGAGAGGAAGCCCCCCTGGGAACAGTCCCATCACATCTGAGTGTGTTGTCAGGTGTCTGGCCAGTGTGACTGTCCCTCAGGGAATGGAGCGTGCCCCGTGGTGTCCATTCTCGTGTTTGGGTTAATGTTGTGAGAGAAATCTTTGACTTCACCATTCATTCCTAATGCTTCCATTTGGGTCTGCTGGTAGTAAAATAGCAGCCAGCTGGCAGCAGAGAAATCCCCAGCTCTTTCCCCTGAGTGGCTCCCCGTGAGAATCATGGCCTCATTGCTCTGGGACTTGTGAACTTCTGCTGTGGAAGGAAGAGACTAGAATCCAGTAAAACTGGCATGGCAGGCACTCTCTTTGTGTGTGGGTGTGTTTCTGGGGTATGGCAGGCTCTCTCTCTCTCTCTCTCTCTCTCTCTCTCTCTCTCTCTCTCTCTCTCTCTCTCTCTCTCTCTCTGTGTGTGTGTGTGTGTGTGTGTGTGTGTGTGTGTGTGTGTGTGTTTCTGGGGGTTTGAGCCCAAGACCTCACAGGTGCTCTGTATATACCCAGCCCCAGAGAGTCTTTACAAAGGAATTTGGGGAGCTCCTTTATGTGAAGACAGGGTAGGATTGAAAGGGAGAATTTGAAGCCTGGCTGCTCTGGTTGCTGAGGAAAAAAAAAAACGAGTCAGACAAACTTATTTAAAATGTTGTCTTCCCCCTTCCTTCCTCCTGATTGGACGCAGCTCTGCCCTGGGGCTCTTGCACGTGAGCCCTTAGCTTAGGTGTGACTATGTTTATGAGCCTTGAATCTGGCCAAGTATAGTTCCTTATAAGCTTTCTGGTGCTTCATTTGATATGTAGTGTGTTGGAGGAGAGGCTGGGGACAGGAAGGTCACTGATAATGACTTTCCTGAAGAGTGAAGGTGTCCCTTCTTGGGGGAAAAGGAGATAGTCCTTCTCCTCCTCCTCTTTTTGGTTAATTGCATGTATTCATACACAGTTTTATACATGTATGTAATGCATGCTTATTTCTTTCTTTCCCCATACTCCTTTATCCCTTCCCATCCCCATCCAGATCCATATGTTGTTCGGTTTGTGACCCACTAAGTTTAACCAGGATTGTCTGTATGGCCATCCACTTGGAGTTATACCTCACTGGTAGGTACACAGCTGAAGGCAGTAACTCCCCACACCCCAGAATCTATCCTTAAGTAGTTCATCCTTAAGGGGTGAACCATTCCTGAACCCTAGTCAGGGTCTATTCTTGGTTGGCTGTGGGCTCTAACTGAGGCAACTGCAGCTGGTATGAGTTCTTGGTTGCGATTGTGTCTTGCCCAGAAGATGGAGGTTCACGGCCCTTCTTTATGTCTTATGGCTCTTAGATTGTTTCTTCTCCCATGTATGTGTGTGTATGTGTGTGTATTATCTTACATAAAATATGCCTATATATAAATAATATAAGTAAATAACATATATGTAAGTGTTTTGCTTAGGACTAAGCAGTCAACATTCACTGGTGAGAGCCTTAAGCAGCCATCCATGCCTGCATTCACTCTAATCTGCTGGAAAGAAGGGTCTACTGATCAAGTCTGAGGGTAGCATTTCTCTGTGAGTGTAAACATAAATATCTAGTAGGCAGTTTTTTGTTTGTTTGTTTGTTTGAGTTTTATTGGATTTATATATACAAGCATGGGTTACCTCCCATAGCCTCAAATCCAATCAGAGAGGGATTGGTTGCCCCCAATAACAGTGCTTGCCAGTATTGCTGTCAGTTTGCTATCATAGTTTGTAGGGTTCACAGCTGGTTCAGACTGTTGACACCTTTTTTCTCTCGGCAGCCTGTTGTATCCTCTGTCACTATGACAGACAGCTGTATGGAGAAAGTTTCTATCTCAGCTCCAGCTTGGCTTCTTTGTATCTTGCAATCAAGGTGTATAGTGTCTGAACCAATAGGATCTTACTGTCCAGTTCTGGTGGATTACCAAGAGGGCTGGCAGGAGCCTCTAAGACTTCCTTAGCCATACCTGCTATTAGAATTTTTGTCTAATAATCAATAGCTCCTAGAAGCAGCATTGTAGAACCTTTCTGTGTACCTATATGTGTGTGTTTGTATTAAACAAACAAACAAAAAACCCTTATTTCACCTGGATGGTCATTCTGGACAGGGAATAAGGCATTAAAACATCAGCAATTTTTGAATATGTTTGTTAGGCCTACCTACATTCCCACATGGAGAAAAAGGAATGGACCATCCTTCTTCTGCCCTGGATACTCCTTCGGAATCAGTAAGATTTTGAATTTGCTCGACCATGCTAGTTGGACATGCTGGTTACTTATGATATGGTACCAGTCAGGAAGCAGATTGCTCCTCTAGAACTGGGGCCAGGCCATAGCTCTCAAGGCCTGCTCCCACCTCACCCCAAGTCTGGCTCTTGGAGAAGAGGGTATGTAGTTATGTTTGGAGGGAAGCTGGAAAGGTATATATACAAATTTCATCTTCCTTCTCAGTAGACATAAAGGTATGGGAAAAAGCATCGTGTGGAGGACCGTGAGTGAGCAAAGCTTGAGGCTGGTCTTCCTACTCATGGATGGAGAGGATGAGAATGATTCACAGGAAACTTTACTCTGTATGTCATAACTTTCCACAGCCATTAAAGATACACTGTGGTTCAGAATGGAACCTCCCAGTGTTTCGAGCCTTTGGATCCGGGCCTTCTTGCCTGTGAGGTCTGTGGTATCTGTGGTGTATGGCACTGCTTCCTCAGCCCTTGGGTCCTTTCCCTCTCCATATCCTGGGTGATGTTCAGTTGACAGCCTGGAGCGTTTATGCTATGTCTGAGTTATGGTTCATAACCAGTTTGCTTACCTGGCAGGTCTTCGTAAAATGGGGTGTGCTTGCTATTGTGTAGATGTTGTAGAACATGCAATGTGTCATCTTTCATCTACATAGCATAGGCATTACTTCCATCACATTCTTTCTGTCCTCTGGAGGCATAGCATGTAAACACACCCCAGACAACCAGAAAATGATGTGTGGCACAATACAAAATAGTTTGCCAAAGATTTATGGCTTAGAAGTAGGCAGAAGGAGAAGTCAGAACAAGGCCTTGGTGGAAGAAATAGGTTTTAAAAAACAAGGTGAGATTTTGGAGGTATTGGTAATAGGGTGTGTAGGCAACAGGGAAGGGGGCTTGTCCCAACTGTGAAGGGCCAAGTGTTCACTGATATGCCACAAGACAGAACATTCTGAAACATGAAATGCTGAAGATGAACACAATGCTATCACATAAGTAAGTCTTTATGTAGACAGCTTGTCTTCTTGTGGCCTGTTCCAGTGCTGTGGGTTCTGAATCAAGCAACCTTGGGCAAAGCCCTCAACCTCTAAACCCATTTCCTTTTCTGTAATGAGGACAAGCCTACTATTAACTCAGCATTGTAATGAGAAGTAAATGAAGTTATGAACGCAAGCTCTTAGCATAATACCTGACACCAAGCCAGTGCTCCTTTATTACAGAGTCTGTGTCTAAGAGCGGCTGCTTCTCCAGTAGCTGCAGATAGGACTAAACTTGCAAATTGTCATCCACTGCTTTCACTATCATTGCTTCACAATCAGCCAGCCAGAATAAGAGCTTTTTATTATGTTCATGGGACCTTGGGTCAGGAATTTGTAAAGGGCTCAGTAGGAAGTCTTATTCCTACTTGTCCTGGTCTTTAGCTACAGATAGAGACAGGGATCTTCCATCTGAAAATTGTTTCCCCTATGCCTGGTGCCTGGTCCAGGAGGCTTTGAAGGCTAGGATCAGGGGTGTGGCCCTTTCAAAGCCCTTCACCTTCTGTGTTAGCTCAAGGCTGCAAGCAAAAGGTGTTACCCATGCACAGGATAGAAACTGCACCATCTTTTCTGTTGGAGCTTAGAGGCTGTCCAGCACTACTTCTACCCACTCCATAGTTATAGGGAGCCTCAAGTCTAAGCAGAGAGACTAGTGCTGAAGAGGGATCTACCTCAGCAAATGTCAAGGCCACACTGGAGAAAAGCGCAGAGGGTGGGAGATGCATGCGAACAGGAAAATGCATTCTTCTGTGCTTGCTAAGGGAGTTGAGCTTGGAGTTTCAAGACCCTGGGAGTCTCTGCAGCAGCCACACACTGTGCCAGCATGCCAGGAAAGAGGAACATGCTGAGACAGAACCATTGAGAGTCCAGTCTGCTTCCTCTTTCTTGGTTATTCTTATCCTATTTATAGCTGGGTGTGTCCAGGCGTGAAGAGACGGGCTGCCCCTGGTCACTTTGAGCTGGTAAGGTGGGAGAAGGAAGCAGGACAGGAAGGTGTTTGGCGTGATCCCCCTTATCTCCCCTTAAGACAGTGGCTGCCTGAAAACCCTGTTTCTGGCTTTCTGTTTCCCACTAGTGGTGTTTGTGTCCTGCTGGGCTCAGGGCTGAAGCCCCAGCTGTGTTATCTGGGCTTAATTTACACAAAATGGCAATGACTGTAGATGTCTAAATTGACATCTTTTGAAGCAGTTTTATTTTAGGAGGAGAGAGGGGAGACACATGATGGGAGGCTCAGCTGGAGCGTTGGCACCTACTTTCCTGTTTGAATCACAAAGCAGCTTTTTCTCAACAGTATGGGAGCCATGGAAGCGAGCTGTACAGTGGCCAAGGAGGAGATGAAAGTGAGGTCCCCATGGGAAGCTGGGGCTGGCCAGAGTCACTTTTCGAGGCTGATGAATTGTGACCTATAAATACGGCAGGTCCCTGTCTGTCTCCTGCCCTCCAGGTCAGCAAGGCCGTGGATATCCATGTCGTGCTGTCAACTTGCCTGGCGAGCACAGATGCGGCACATGGTAAAGCTGGATGCTTTCTCAAGCTCTGGTCCACACGGGCATACCCAGTCGTTTTGTTTGGTTGTTCGTTTGTTCTCCATGGCACATGCCAGACTTGAGCTGGAACCCCGAAACCCATGAGTTTGAACTGAAGCCCCAGCATCCTAGACCTGTGAAGTAACTACCCTTTCTGGACACCATGAGACCCGGGCAGTCTTCCAGGGATCTCCCCAGCCTGGAAAGCTTGGTCTCTGTCTATAAATTAATTGTGTCTCTTCCTGCTTAGACTCATCCCCAACTAGTAGTTGGCCTCAATCATTTTTATTAGTTGCGTTTCTCATTGCTGAGACAAATGACTGACAGAAGCAACTTAAGGAAGGGTTTATTTAGGTTTGCTTTGAGGAAGGTGTGGCAGTGAGTGTGGCCAGTCCAGAACTCTCCAGCCTTGGAATGGTTCTGTCCCCATGGAGAGTGGGTCTTCTCTCGTCACTTATACCTCCCTGGGAACACCCTTGCGAACACTCTGCCATGTGTTTCCCAGGTGATTCTGAATCCAGTCAAACCAAAGCATTCCAGCCTTCCATCTAGAAGGTTGATAGGTTGTTTCCTAGGCCCTTCCTCCTCTTGTTGAATATGTCTCATTGCTGCTGCCATGGTCGTCACACTAAAACCCAGATCTTACCACATCTCTTCCCCACTTAAAAACTCCCACCACTCTAGTGTAAATCCTAAGCTTGGCATGGTCTGTAGTCTTCTAGGCCTATCCAGTCCTCACTCACGCCACCTCTTACCACCCCGAAGGATTGGACCCAGGGCTCTGTGTGCACTACCACTTTCCCTTTCTTATTGTGACACAGGCTGTGTTACCTTGGCTGGTCTTGAATTTGTGGTTCTCCTGCCCCAGCCTCCTGAGCAGCTAGGATTACAGGTCTGCACCACCAGCCTCTCTTCTTTACGAATGTTCTGCTCCAGCTGCAAGGGACTACTTCCTGGATGTCTTCACACTCTTCTTATCCTTTGGGCTGGGATCACATGATTTCCTCTGAAAGCTCAGTGTGGCTTTCTCTTGATTTCCCTGTGTTTCAGTTTCCTTCCACAGTAGATATTCAAACAAGATGGGCAGATAAGGTAGAGGACCAGGAAGGACATCCCACTTCACAACTTGCTACTCATACAACTTAGGAAATAACTGCCACTGCTTCTGCAAACCAGGTTAGAAAGTATTTCTGTCAGGGTGTGCACGTGAGCCGATCGTGTAGAGATTCTTGGCATGGAGTAAGGGCTCGGTAAGCGACAGTAATGGTGGGGCCAGGGGTGGAACGTAAGCCAGTGTGAATGGGGTGGACGTGTGAGAGAGAATGGGAGACGCTCCTTCCTGTCTTCCTGTGTGGGATCATCTGTAGGTCCCTCTCGCTTCCTCTCCCTGTGCCGACTGCCGACCTTCCAGTGGCCAGAGCAGCTGGTTGTTTTACTTGCCAAGCCTGTGAATTCTCAGGTGTATGCCTGAGAGGAGGCTTGATTTCTTGGAGTAACAGACTGGATTTTCCTCTTGGATTTAGTTCCGATCTTGGATAGGGGCTGTGTTTTAGAGGCTTTAGCTAGTCCCAGAGCCCTTCGATCCCCAGTTCTCATGGTAGAATGGGGATGGCAGGCAGGGTTGCTGAGAGGAGCAGGTGAGGCAGCGTGAGTGTGAAGTCCCATAAGCTATGCATGGGACGTAGCAGGCATGCTACTATTACTGTTGTGACTCCTCCCCAGAGAACCGAGTGGACGCTGCAGATAGGCAGGGTGGGCCACTGATGTTCTACTCATTACTCTCTGAGGGCAAAGCTCAGTGTGTTAGGGGTCAGTGTGCTAGGGAGGCGACTTCCTGAGTAGAGGGAGGGCCCCATGCTTCAGGGCTCTACCCAGCTAACCTGGTCACTTCTGTTGGCATAAGAATGGGTGACAAGTCAGCCGGCTCCTCTAGCTCTTACAGTCTTTATGCCTCCTCTTCAGTTTGGATTCCTAAGCCTTAAAGGGAGCGGTTTGATGAAGACATCTCAGAAGGGGGGAAAACATGATCAAAAAATACTGTATGACAAAGAAAAGTATAGGTGACAAGGGTAACCTTGGGCTGGGATGCAAATGAAAAAATGATTCAAATGAGGGCACGGCTGCACCTGAAGTATGGAGATGGATTTCTTTGTAGACATAAGGGAGAAAGCAGGCAGAAGAGTCCAGGCCGAACATGGCTGGCAGACTAAACTGGACCACGAGAAGAGAGATGGGGAGGGAGAGCAAGAGAGGAGCCAAGAGTTGACAGGGGTCAGGCTGGGGGAGGGAAAGCTGAGGCCCAGCCCTTGGGAAGGAGAGGTTTAGGGTAGGGGGTGGGAAGGGAAGTGCCAGGAGGAGCCACAGTTGGAGGAGAGTTGGCCAGCATCAGCTTTGATATGCGAATAGGCATCTCAGTTAGCCATTTGTGACCTAGGAGGATGGGGTAAGGAAATCCCTTTCTTGTGAATGGTGTATAAACTGATGACATAACTGTTCTCTGGTTAAAGGAAGGTTTTTTATTGTAGATATGAAAAAGAGACCGAGAGAGAGGGAGATAGGGAAAGGGGATGGGAGAGAGAGACTATGAATGAGAAAATATAGCCGAAATAGCAGGATTATAAAGAGAATGAGTAGCTGTGTGGAGGGAAGCCCTGAGCTGAAGGAGGTGGGAAGGGCAGGTATGCAGTCGGGACTCTGAAATGTGTAACATTGTGACATTGAGGGAGTCGGGAGTCAGCATGCACAGTATGCTGACACAGATAGCCATATGTCCCTTCTGCCTTTTAGAATCTGGGGAAATGGAGTTCCTTTGTCCTGACAAATGGAACCTCTCTGATGGGGGAGTGGGCATCAGACCTCTCTTCCTGGGGTGGGTGGGCAGTGAGTGAGGTTTCTCTCAGGGTTGCCTGAGGCTGCTGGTACTCAGTGGGTCTGGAGTCCTGAAGTCTGAGCCTCTCATTGTGTTTGTGCTGTGTGTGAGTCACTGCTCTCGTGAGGCCCTTCCTGCTGTCCTAGGATAGAGTCACTGGGTGAGAAACAACATTTTAGAAAAGAGAACAGGTAATTTGATGGTGACTTGTCATGGGCGGAGGGCAGTGGATCTTGATGGGAAGGGTGGTGAGATAGGAATTGAGGAAGCCACAGGCCTTAGAGGTCAGTAGGAAATGTGACATGGGTCAGTCTTGTCTTGCAATTCTCGTAGTCTAGGGTCTGGAGAACTGATGGGAGAAGACAGAGGAGGTCCTGGATTGAAGGTGTTTGTTTTAACCCCCAGCTGTGTTAGGTTGTACATTCCCATCACCAGAGTCACATTCTTATGGAAAACAGGTCTTTAGGGCCCTCTGCTTTGTTTTTCCTTATCCTTGCATTTGTGAGCATCTTAGATTTAGCAGAAGACTGCTGTTCTGGTGGGTTGGCCTGGATTGCCAGGTAGAGCATGTCATGTAAAGTTTGCAGGGTCTGGTTGTAACACTCACAGCAAAACTCAGATCTTCTCCGATGGCTTCACAGCTGGTGTAAGAAGGTTGTTTGTCCTGCCTGTCTCCTGCCTGTCGGCTCTGGTATTCTAATTCTTAAGCTCATGTATTGTCTTGACCCCAGTGCTTTTAGCACATGTTTGTCCTGAATTGTGCCTGGGTGACTGGAGAAATGAAATGTCTGCCCGGCAAGCTTTTACCACCACACCTGGCTAGAACTGTCCTGGTTTGATCTCACAGGCTTATGAGATTCCCAAACATTTGCTTTTAACCTAGGTATAAAAGGTTGGCATGGAGCCTTGAAGTTGTTAGCATGGGAGTATTATCCCTGTCTGCTAATAGCTGCAACGCTTGGGAGAACAGGCTCTGCACCTCACCTGAGCAGCATAATAGAGCCAATGCTGTTGGCAGAGGTGTGGGTGAGCCAGCCCCAAAGTTGTGAGCATGGGACAGCTGTCTCCATTATTCACCTGTTATGTGGCAACATGGGCGGGTGGAGATGCTGTCCATCTGTCCCCCCCCCAACCCCAACCCATCAATGCCTGAGGCAGATGGGAGAGCTGGCCCTGAGGTCAGAAGGGCTGCCTGTCACCAGCTGCAGCACTTGGGGGAGCAGGCCGTGCTTCTCACGTGGGCAGCACAATAGAAACAACTCCATTGGCAGAGGTGTGGGTGAGCCAGCCCTGAAGTTCTAAGCATGGGAAAGCTGTCCCCATTAATGCCCGAAGCAGGCAGGAGAGCTAACCCTGTCCCTTATCAGCAGTAGCAAGCCTGGGCAACACATTAAAGCTGACTCTGAAGGTGTAGTTGTGGGGGGATTCGACCCTGAGGGCATGAAAGCAGGAGAGCTGGCCTCACCCCTGCTGCAAGGGCTGAACTCCCCAGCAGGACAGTGCAGGAGCGCTTACCCTGGTGAAGACAGGGAGAGCTGATTGGCTGACCAACCCAGCAACTACCCAGGCCTTGAACCAGGGTATGTGTTGGCCCACCCCAACATCCAACCCATCTGTGATCTGCTGGAGTACACAAAGGGACCTGTCCTGCAGACCCAAAGCTGCAGGATCCCACAACACTGGGCACCAGCAGGATATCTAAGAGTCCTTCAGTGAGGGCCCAGCATTGATAGTGCAGCAGAAACCAGAGGCCTCCAACCAGACAGTGACTCTCTGCAATGAACACTTGTGAGTAAAGACATGGATAAAAGGGTTTACTGCATGACTCACTGTGTGCTTCTATGATGGCGCTGATTTTTTTCCTTTTTCTCTTAAATTTTGTTTTGGGGGCAAGTTGCAAGGACAATAGGTGGATATGAAGGGATATGGAAATGAATGGGATGGAGATGGATGACATGAAAGACACAAAGAATAAATAAAAAGAAGGAAAATAAATATCCTCTACAGTGTTTAAAAAAAAAAATAAAAAAAGGACCAGCACAGGACAATACTTAAGCAATTTGCTTTTAGACTAAGACCCCCAGGGTTCCAGTGGAAAAACCTGTGCCCTTGGGTGTATAATTAGGCTTGGTGATAGCTGTGGTAGCAACTCTGCTAATTCTCTTTCCTTCTAAACACAGGTTTTCTTTCCTTGTCATGTTAGTGAGAAACACCTGTCGCCTGGACAAAGCTGTATAGAAAGCAGTGGTGTGTCCATCAGAAATATGTACAAGCTCTAGTCTGTTTACAACAGTGGTTCTCAACCTGTGGGGTCATGACCCCTTTGGGGGTCACATCAGACATCCCACTATCACATATTTACATTATGATTCATAATAGTAGCAAAATTACAGTTATGAAGTAGCAATGAAATAATTTTATGGTTGGGGGTCACCACAGCATGCAGAAATGTATTAAAGGGTCACAGCATTAGGAAGGTTGAGAACCAGTGGTTTATAACACAAGATTAGAGGAAGTTCCTGCCCGATTTTCTGTAGTCTGAGACTGTCCCATGACAAGAAGATGTGGTTCCAGTGCTGTAGAGAAACAAGAGGGTATTGTGGAGACATAACTACTTAACATCTGTCCCATGTGGGGTGCTAGAGGAGCATGGACAGGGGAGCCAGAGTGACAGTCCAGACCTGGCTTTTCCTCTAAGATGTGGAAAAGTCACTTAACTTTGAGCCCCAGCTTTCTCATGGGTGAAATGGGAACGCCATGCAACTTGCAAGGATTCCAGAAAGAATGGATCAGGTGGAATGCATGTGGGATTCCCATATGCACCTGAGATAGAGAAGGCATGCAAGAAATAGTAGCCACTGCTGCTATTGAGTGAATTAAGCTTCGATAATACTATAACTCCATGTAGAAATATGAGTTTGACAGTGTGGATGAACATAAAGAAAACTTGTCACCTGGACTCCTATTACACAGAGATCCCCAGGGTTAGCATTTTGACAATGATTTTATTATGTAACAGCAGACAGGCAGAATAACCTTAACATTTAAATGGAACTATTTATTTTTTGCCTACCACTTTTTATTATAATGTAGCTACTGATAGTATTACATTTCCAACTACAACTGTGTGTATGTGTGTGTGTGTGTGTGTGTGTGTGTGTGTGTGTAGGTGTGTGTGTGTGCATGTATGAGTGTGTGTGTAGGGTATGTGTATGTGTGTATGTATGTATGTATGTATGTATGTATAAGTGTGTGTGTGTGTTTGCATTTGTATGTGTGAATGATGCAGGCACATGCATGCCATGGTGGGCATGTATGTGTTAGGTGTCAATCTTCACCTTCCCCCTTTTTTGAGGCAGGGTCTCTTGGTTGTTTGTCTACTATGTGGGCCAGCTCAGCTGGCCTGTGAGCTTCTGGGGATTGTTCTGGCTCTGCCTCCCATCCTTCCATAGGAACACTAGGATTATACATGTTCATGCTGTGTACCCTGCCTTTGCATGGGTTCTGGGGATCAAGACTCAGGCTCTCACATTTCCATGGGAAGTGCTTTTACCCACTAAGCTGTCTCCCCAGCCCTTACTACATCTTTCGGACATAACTTTTGTTGCTGCTGTGTTGGTGTTGAACTCAGAGTCTTGTGCACACTACACAAGTGGTTTACCACTAAGATACATGCCTGTCCCTGATAAAAGAATTCTAAGTAGCACATAGATGATCTAGGTTAAAAAGACAAGCTTAGGTATCTGTTTTACATTGAGAACACAATCTAATTAGATGTAAAGTTCAATACTATATAGAATCTCTTTAAGGCAAAACAGAAATGTAGCCAGACACAGTGGCATGCACCCGTGTTCCCAGTTACTTGGGAGTCTGAGGCAGGAGGATTTCTTGAGTTGAGGAGTTAAAGGCTCGCTGGTGTTTACTGGTTAACAGTGAATGGCCTTCTTAAAAAAGGACTAGAGATATTGATCATGGTGATGCATGCCCGTAAACTCCAGGACTTAGGAGGCAGAGGCAGAAGTATCAGGAGATCAAGGCCATCCAGGGGTACACAGTGAGTTTAAAGGCCAACGAGGGATACATGGGATCCTGGTTTTAAAAATAAAAGCAGAGGGGTAGAGAAACAAAGCATATGCATGACTTATAATAATAGTCAGCATAGGTCTCTGACTTCTTCCTCGCTGCTTAAACATCTTTATGAGTCCTGGTTCATTTTCTTTTTCAACACCCAGTGCTTAGTGTGGTGCCCAATTCATTTGGATTTTCAATATACAGACTTTTTTTCCATGTAAAAAGGTTTATATCAAAACTTATTATAGAACATGACATAATGCTTTAAAAATATACATCCGGAGCATATGTTTCAGGTTGGTTCATCTCACAGCAGCGCGGAGCAGCTCTGCAAATCTCTGTCTTGAGGTCTGGTTCACTGGGATGTTGCTTTTGTTTAGACATGGGGTTTTAATCCAAGTATGCTGTGGTTTGAGTGTGAAGTGCCCCTCACAGGCTCATGTGTTTGCATACTTGGTCCTTAGCTGATGGTGCTGATGGAGCCTTTCGAATGTGGAGGTGTAGATGACAAATGCTGGACTGTAGGGTTGGGCCTAGAAGGGGTTCGCCTACTCCTGGCTCCTTCCCTGGCTCTGTGCTTCCTGAGTGCTGACCCTGTGTGCTCCCACTGTGATGGACTTCATCCCCTGAGCCATGAGCCAACGTAAACCGTCTCCCCTGAAGTTGTTTGTGTCCAGTACTCTGGCACAGCAATGAGAAGAGTAACAACAAAAACCATTAGCCCCAAGAAACGGAGCTGTTGCCATGATGAGTCCCACTGCTTAGTTCAGGCCTCTGGAACTGGTTTGTGGGAGGGATGTGGAAGATTTGAAGCTGTAGGCTGCAGGTGCAGGTTCTCTCAGAATGTAGGTAGACATGTAGACAACGGGCCAAACTCGTGATGTTTTAGAGGGGAGCAAAGACTACTTTTGTGGTTAGTGTTTTTGTCAATTTGACATAAGCTAGAGTCATCTTAGAAGAGGGAATGCCATTTGAGAAAATGCCTCCATCAAATTGGCCGGTAGAGGGCCTGGCCTGCTGTGGGTGATGCAACCCATGGGCTGGTGGTCCTGGATTGTATAAGAGAGCAGGTTGAGAAAGCCATGAAAAGCAAGCCAGTAAGCAGCATTCCTCTGTGGTAAGAAGTTTTCTCTCGGGGGCAGGAGGAGGGGAGGCTGCCCCCCATCCTCCTAATAAATCACATGGAGCTTTATTGTTAGGAATGTCCAGCCTTAGCTTGGCTTGTTGCTAGCCTTTTCTCAACTTTAATTATCCCGTCTACCCTTTGCCTGTGGGCTTTTCCTGTTCTCTTAAACTTCTGTCATTTTACTCTTACTCCTTGGGTGGCCGGGTGGCTGAGTGGTTGGGTGGCTGGGTGGCCGGGTGGCTGAGTGGTTGGGTGGCTGAGTGGTTGGGTGGCTGGGTGGCCGGGTGGCTGGGTGGCTGAATGGTTGGGTGGCTGGGTGGCTGGCCCCTCACGTCCTCTCCTTGTTCTCTTGCTCCTATTTATCTTTGCCTGCCAGCCCCTCCTATCCTTGCTCCTGCCTCGCTCTCTGCTGTTCAGCTCTTTATTAGGACCACCAAGTGTTTTAGACCAGCACAGTAACACAGGTCACACTCCTTAAAATAATATTCCCCCGCATTCCTCCATGGTCTCTGCTTCAGGTTCTGCGTCTAGGTTCCTGCCCTGACTTCCTTCACCAGGGACTGTGAGCTGTCTGATCAAATGAGCCCTTTCCTTCCGTCTTGCTTTTGGTCAAGGTGTTTATCACAATAGAATCCTAACCGGACTGGCACAACATCGCTGTTCCATTCACATTCCTCCTGGCTCTGGGGTAAGGTCCTGGCTTGATAGTCCTAGATGATAGCTCTTCTCTCCCAGACTACACAGAGTAGGGACAGATGAAGGTTAAGGGCCAAAGACCCTCAGCCGCATGCCACTTGTTAGTTAAGTGGCTATCCTTGGGACAAGGAGACTGCATTATGTTGTAAGTCACCACGCCCTTCTGGAACTGTGTATAAGTGAATCCTGTTACTGTGCGGGGAGAAAGAGTACCCAAGGTGACCAGCAGTGGTCACAGCTTTCAGGCTCTTCCTGTCATTGATCCCAGTCCGTCCATGACAGGCTGCCAGGATCCTTAGTGCCGCAGTCCATGTCTGCTTTGTTTTCTGTCTGCCTTCTCTCACTGACAGTGCTGCCTCTAATCCTTCCCTAGAGGTCTCTCTCACATTTGTTAGCACCTCTGGGGTTGGAGGCCTAGGGCTGCCTGAATGGGTGGGAAAAGGCAGCAGGCAGACAACTCTCTCAGAGGCTGGGGTATGCTGCCTTCAGTTTACCCAACTTCTAGTTAAAGCATTGAACTGAATGGTTTCCCCTGAAGGGAACAGCTGTAGGTGTCTATAGAAAGCGTAGTGGTGGTGTGTTGTTGAAATGTAAATTCCCTTTAAGTGTTCTCTTAAGGCTGCATACCATAGCACAGTGGCCTGAAGCCTTGACTGAGGGTTTAGTGATGTCTGGCTTCTGCTTTTCCTGTGGACCAGCCTACTTGATGCCCTATCAGAAAGTAGGCTTAGTAACATACCTACCTTCCTGCTTGTTGGGAGGATTATAGATGCCGATGGTGTTAGTGCAGAACCTGGTGCTGAGGTCTCCGTAAGCATCAGCTGTGGCAATGTTTTCTCTTCTAAGTTCGTGCACACCATAGGTAGCACTGTAAAGACATTTTCTAAATTAGCAGAAAGGACATAGTTTTAGAAATCACCAGTGAAGCTTCTTAGGTGACTGATGGAGGGCCCTAGAAAAGTATTTGTAGCCCAGTGCCTAGGAGATTTAAAAGGAGCATTCTGTGTTGGCATGCTTTTTTAATTTAGTCAGGACACATGTTTATAGAGTACCTCATGGGCCATACAGGCAGGCCATTGTAGTTCAACTTTGCTCTAGCTGAGACCCCGAGAAAGGTCATTGTATTAGCTCACTATTCCTGGCTTTGCACTTGTCTGTTCATTTTGATTTCTTCTTCTATCCCAAGAGCTGGTGAGTCTTTAGTGCCCAAAGACTGCATTTCCCCTGCCCCTCTGTAGGTCCGAACACTGGCAGGGAAGCCCAGTGGCTATGCAGGTGGAACTTGGTGAGACTCTGCTGACAGCATGAACCCAACCAGGGCCCTGACTGCTGCTGGCATCTCCCCGCCATGCTCAGGCAGCACCACACCTCTGCTGAAGCCCGGAGTCAAGGAGTCTAGGCAGTGAGTCACTTGCCCAGTAAGCAAGTCTGGTGTCCCTTGGCCATGCCTGAGGGGATAGCCTTGGCAGAGGGCCAGGACTGGGAGAGGCTGGGGGATGCGCCCAGCTATACTGATGTGCCTGGTCTGGTAGTGGCCCCTGGCCAGGCTCTCCAGCTGGGGTCATGCCGAGTCAGTACAGAGGGGCTGTTCCATGTTAGCAGCTGCTCTGTGGGCACTTGCAACTCCTGGCTGTGGCTGGGTTCTAGATTATTCCTCTTCTTCCCTTGTAGGCACAGTGGTACAGGGATGAAATGTTTCCAATGTCAACTTGGGCCCCTAAAGGCTGCAGTGGTGAGAGCATGGGCTTTTTGACTTTTCCTCTGGTGCAGGGTCATCCCCTAACTCATCTTTACCCTTAGGTTTTACCATTCTTATCTCAGGACAGTTGGCAGAACTTGACTGAGTCCTGGGAACACTGATGATGCTTTCCAGGGGATTACAGATTTTGAGGCTGTCAGAGGTAGAAAAATGGAGACCTTGAGAGGATTTCTCAAAGGTGGCACTAGGACCGGACGTCCTGGGTCTGTGTCTGTTGCTGTTCTCGTCTTCTTGCCTTGCTATGGCTAGGGGTTGTTTTCCTTTAGGTAAAAGAGGCATTGACACTGTGATGTGCTTCCCTCCCTCTCTCCCTCCCCTCTGCCTCTCCCTCTCCCTCCCTCCCTTTTTTCCTCCCTCTCTTCCTTCCCTCCCTTCACTCCCTCTCTGTTTCTCTCTCTCCCTCTCCCCCTCCTTTCCTCTGTCCCTCCTCCTATGGAAGACAGATTCCCATATAAAGAGAATCATCGTGACTCTCTTGTACTCATCCTCAACGATACCAACCCATAGCTGGTCTTCCTTTTGTCACCCTGCTCATTCCCACCTTTTATTATTTTGAAGGAAATCAACAACACCCTATCAACACACATGCAAATATTTTGGTGTGTACCTTTAAAACTCAAGGTACACCCTTTTGGACACAAGCACAGCTATGTGCTGAGTCACATCGGAGAGCCAGGCATGTCCCTGACACAGCAAAGTACTCTAGAGACTAAAGCACAGACTGAAAAGGCCCTTCAAGAAGCTACAGCAGCAGAAAACAAAAAGACAGGGAGGAGACATCAGACCCATCCTGCAGAAGCAGCTGCCTCCAGGAACATTTGTATTTTTCACCCCAGAAAACAAAGGAGAAATGAGAGAATTTTTCCAACTTAGAAAACCATGATGGGGAATAAAACACAATTGAAGGGTCAGGAGGCAAGAATGGCATAGCTCAGAAAGAAAAGAAGAGCAAAGAATATGAAAAAATTAGATGAGGAAAGAGAACCGACTTAGAGCATGAAGGGGCTTGCCACTAAGACTGATGACCTGAGTTTGATCCCCTTACCAATATGGAAGGAGAGAAGTGATTCCTGCAGCAGACCTTCAACTTGCACTAGCCTGCTATAGCAAGAGTTTCTCTACACACACACACACACACACACACACACACACACACACACACACACACACACACACAAATAAATAGAATTTTTTTTTTATTTTTAAGGTTGGAGAAGTAGTTCATAATGCCTATTACTAAACTAATAGGCAGTGGTAGAGCCTCTGTGACATGAGGCTTGGCTGTCAGAAGTACTAAGGGCAGGATTTGAAAAGTTGTAGCTCAGTTTTGGGCTGTGACATGAGAGTCCACTGCCACTCGGTCCTCTGCAGTGAGCACTGTACCCTTCCTACTCTAGTGAACTGAGGTTCTATGAAACAGAGAAACTGAGTAAATTTCTCCTCCCTTAGGTTGATTCTTTCAGGCCTCTTGGCCACAGGGTGCCAAAGTAACTGGCTTGGCCATTGCAGGCAGAATCTTGAAATGATCTCTTCTTCTGTAGCCTGACCCCACATTGCATCAAGATATGTTGGGGAACCCCTGACTGAGGCATTACTCTGACTCTGCTCCCCTCGGCACAATCATACCCCAGTATGTTTCAACATTAACCTGGGGAAGCAATAGTCAGAGAAACTGCACAGGTACACCTCAGTCAGTAACTGGCAAGTTCTTGCCAAGGGCCTGGCCCTGTTTGTGGTTCCTGGAGCAGGATATCATGCATCATAGAAGACAATGAGGTTTTTACCCTCCTGGAGTCAGATTCCATGACATTCTAAAGAAAAGATGATGGACACCTATATGCCCCAGCAGGGAGTATTTAGACATGTGAACCACAGACTTGTGTGCAGTTGGTTTTGGCTGCTGAGGAAGAAGCAGCAATGGGATAGCAGAGAACACGGATTAGTAACATTGAGGGACTGAGTTAAGCCTTCGAGATGGCATTTCTTTCTCATCTCTGGATCACCTGGCACACAGGTTGGAGAACAAGGCTATGGGGTGAGAGGTATGGGTTCTGCTCCTGTTCCTACCCCTCATCAACCGACACAACCGACCTAATCTTTTCACATATCTTTTGAATGATTGAAACTGGGCAAGTCATCCCCCTACATCTTGGAGATGACTGAAGGACTCCGAAAGATGTAGTTACACAGCTCATGATCTATTTACGTGTATAGCAGGACCTTACTACAGTGGAGTAGTACTGAGCTATACTGTGACAAGCCTTGAAAACATTAAGTGAAATAAGACAGATGTCATACTATATGTCATTCTGTCTTATGAAGTATTCACAATGTGTAAGTCAGAAGAAGATTGGTGGTTTCTCATGCCTGGGAGGAGAGGCAAATAGGGAATATTTGCCTAGTGGTTACAGGACTTCCTTTGGGGCGATGAAAATGTCCTGGAACAGATAGAGGTAGGTGCAGCTGTGCACGGCTGTACTCCACTGGATGGTAGGTTGGCTGTACAGTGCTTGATTTTATGTTTCATGTTTCATCTCAACAAACAAGTGTCCAACAGCATGTGTACAAGTGCTGGTGCTGGGTAGATTAGTACAGAACACGATGGCCTGCTGCTGAGCTAGCAGTCCGCTTTCAGATTATAGTCCCTCTTTGTTGATGAGGGTAGGACCCTGTGTGAGGTCAGCTGAGTATGAGGTGGGTGGGATTGTTGGCGGAACTGGCCTGTAGCTCTCTGTACTACACCACGAAGATACACAGTCGTGGCTGATTCTCACCCCATCAGTTGTGCATCTCATTTAAGCCCTCAGCCCTCAGACAGACTAATATGAAACATTGTCTCTCCTTGTTGCACCCTATCCCAGCCACCTAGGCCTTTGGGTCACTGGACCTCACTCCGTGTATTTTCAGGGAGGCTTTCCCTCTGAATTCCTGGTATATGAGCTGCTCTGAGGACAGTTGATGGCTAGTGGCCTCCTGAATGGGAATTGGGAATTTCCTTAGTGTCAGTTGCCTGGCTATTTGAATGTCTGCTTTCCTGATGTTTCTGCCTCTGAAGATTCTGGAAGGTGTTGTTTGCTTATATGTAGAGAAAGGCTTTTTCTTCTGTTATATCTGCTCAAGCTCCAGGGTGAGGAGGCCAGGGTGAGGAGGGATGTGTCTGGAGTCGAGAGGCTGTGGAGGAGGAGGAGGTTTGGCCATTAGGACTAGGGTGGGGTTGTTTTCTTTCCATCCTCCAGCTCTGCAGCTGCTACTGGTAATCCCTGCACACTGCTGCTTTACTGAGAAGCACGCAGCACCTGGAGCTCTTTGGTCTACATCCCTTCAACATATCACAATTCCGTGGACAGGAGAAGAGGGGTGTGCCTGTGTCTGGAAGCACCCCGTCCCATCCTTAAAGTTGACCCAAGTACTTCCATCCTAGGCTCTGGTTTTTTTTTTTTTTTTTTTTTTTTTTTAGCTATGGAGGGGTCTTTGCTAGCAGGGCCTGTAATGTGAGTAAGACTTCTCCCTACAGCCTCCTTCAGAGGCCCTGCAGTACATCGAGGATAAAGGGAAACTTCTAGGACAGCTTGGTACTAGGCTGAGAGTTAACTTGTATCATTTTTACTCTTTTCCTGGGCCTACTTGAATCCCTTTTGAAATTTAGTTGCTACACTGTCTCCAGCAGGTTTCATCCTCAGGGTGAAGAGGGAGCCTTCTTTTTTTTTTTTTTTCTCTGAACTCCCACATACACAGATTCAGGCAAGGCTGTATCCTATTGAAGAGTCCATGCTCACAAAAAGCTTTGAACCATCCCACTTGGGACAAGCAGGCTTGTCCTGCACTTACCGGGACAGCTTCCTAGTCCCCGTTCAGCAGCGCTTACAATATGGCACTTTTGTCAGTTATGCTTTTGGTGATTTTTAAGCTAGATTGTCTCCCACCAGGGACCACCATATGGGTGAGGTGGCTACTTCACCTCCCATCCTAGGAGAGAGAGGCTGGCTGCCTCCCATACTGCAGTGCTTTGGTGTCAACCCTGCACAAGCTCCTCTCCCCTGAGCATGCTCACTGAGGATATCATATGTGTGTGCCTCTGACTGTCCCCACTCGTCAACCATTTCTCGCTTGGATGTGGGGGACCTGCCTGGATTATGACAAAATCTCCAAGGCTCAGTAGACGGACTTTCTTAAGAGTGTCAGAGCTTTCCAACCTACAGCATATGGGCCGCATGTGTCTAAGGTAGCTATGAATGTGGCCCAACACAAAATGATAAACTTATTTAAAACACAGATGTTTTTAGGGGTAAGAGATGGGCCTTTTTGCAATTTATATTTTTGTAACTCAGTTATATGGTTCTTGAACATGAACTTTGTAGATGATACTAGTATCATAGGGTCAGAAGGCAGGTGAGGTATGCTTGAGGGGGGTGGGTCATAGGTGCTGTCTAGACATTGTATCTGAAACTTTGAAACTCCATCATGCATCTCCAATCCCTGTGACCTGTGAGTGGGTTTAACTTAGGTGTGCTTTGGTGCAGGGAGTCCAGGTGGTTGCTTTTCAGAGGGTTCTTATGGCTCACAGCTCTTTCGTCACCCTACAGCAGTGAAACAGGCTCCAAAGTCAGGCTGCCTGGGATCCAGCCCTAAATTCTTACACAAAAATGTCAATACAGGCCAAGTACCCCAATCTTAAATGTGTGGGACCAGAAGAGTTTCAGAATGTGGGTCCTTTTAGATTTGGAGGCATCTCTAAATGGCTTTTGCATAAGGGATGTTCAGCCTGGAGTGCCTGCCTTGTAAGGGCATTGTGGGGACTTGAGATGACGCCAACAGAAACGCATGGTGTGGAATGAACGTGGTGTGGGTAGCTGTAAAATGGTGTTTCTGCCCTCAGTGCATGATGGGAGAACAGCAGAGCCTGCAGGAGGTGGCAGGTGGATGGCAGAAACCCTGAGACTCATGCTTATCTGTTTTTTCCTGTGTTGCTTTCTCCATCAGTACTGATCCTGCAGAAAGTGGAGAATGGAGACCTGAGTAACAAGATCCTGAAGATCACTGACTTTGGGCTGGCTCGGGAATGGCACAGGACCACCAAGATGAGTGCGGCAGGGACATATGCTTGGATGGCACCTGAAGTCATCCGTGCTTCCATGTTTTCCAAAGGCAGTGATGTGTGGAGGTAAGATCCAGAGGCGCTTCCAAGCTCCCAGGTCTGTTTGTCCTGCACATTTCAGGACTTGGGATTGGGGTTGCATAAACCCTCGGCACCCCAAATTGGTCTGTGTGACCTCTCAGAGTGATCTCTACTGATCTGTGCTGCTAAGGGATGCTGTGAAAATTACCTCATCTCTGCAGGTACTTCATGTGGTAGGTAGCACCTCAGGATAGGTCAGCAGTTTCCAGGGGCAGCATGTACCTCTGTCTTTGACCTCTAGGATGGGAAGTCATCCTATACCAAGCAGTAGCTTAGCTCAGCCACATGGCTAGACTTCAGCAGCTGCTACTGCTGGGATCAGGGTAGACTTAACCCGGTGTCCTCCCCGTGAGCTTCAAAGCCAAAGGATACTGTTTGTGCTGTCTTCTTCTTGATAACTTGGAAATTATCCTTTCCAATTATCTAGTTGTTGTTGTTGTTGTTGTTGTTATTTTACTCAAGGCTCTGTGTCTTAGTCATTTATCTAGAAATGGGAATAGATATATCCTTAGCAGGCCCATTCGTATATTAGGGATAAATGCTGATCCACTACCAGAGGCCCCATAGACTGCCCAGTTCTCCTAACTAACACCCACATTCAGGGAATCTGGGTCGGTCCTATGCTGGTTTCCCAGCTATCAGACTGGGGTGCATGAGCTCCCCCTTGTTCAGGTCAGCTGGTTCTGTGGGTTTCTCCAGCCTGGTCTTGACCCCTTTGCTCATCATTCCATCCTCTCTGCATCTGGATTCCAGGAATTCAGCTCAGTGTTTAGCTGTGGGTGTCTGCTTCTGCTTCCATCAACTACTAGATGAAGGCTCTAGGATGGCATATAAGGTAGTTGTCAATCTCATTATACTGGAAAGTCATTAAAGGTATCCTCTCCACTATTGCTTAGATCGTTAGTTGGGTTCATCCTTGTAGATCTCTGGGTATTTCCCTAGTGCCAGATTTCTCCTTAAATCTATAATGGTTCCCTCTATTATGGTATCTATTTTCTTGTTCTCCTCTATTCTATCCTTGTCTCAATCTTCCCGTTCCCTCATGTTCTCCTCTCCTCTCCTCTTCTCCCCTTCTCTTTCTCTTAACTCCCTCTTTCCTCCCTCCATGCTCCCAATTTGCTCAGGAGATCTTGTCCCTGTCCCCTTCTCCGGGGGACCATGTATGTCTCTCTCAGGGTCCTCCTTGTTTCCTAGCTTTTCTGGTGGTGTGAATTGTAGGGTGGTACCCATTTGCTCTGTGTCTAAAATCCATATATGAGTGAGTACGTACTGTGTTTCTCTTTTTGTGTCTGGGTTACTTCAATCAGGATGGTTTCTTCTAGTTCCATTAATTTCCCTGCTAATTTCAGGATTCCGTTGTGTTTTTCAGCTGAGTAAGAACATAGTTGAACAGATGTCCTTGTTGTATGAATGTGCATCTTTTGGGTATAAGCCTAAGAGTGGAATAACTGCACCTTGAGGTAGACTAATTCCCATTTTCCTGAGGAGCCGCCATACTGATTTCCAAAGTGTTGCACTCCCACATCCTCTCCAGCATAAACTGTCTTTGATGTTTTTGATTTTAGCCATTCTGACAGGAGCAGATGGAATCTCAGAGTTGTTTTGATTTGCGTTTCTCTGATGGCTAAGGATGTTGAGCACTTTCTTAAGTGGCTTTCAGCCATTTTAGATTCCTCCATCGAGAATTCTCTATTTAGTTCTGTACCCCGCTTTTTAATTGGATTATTTGGTGTTTTGGTAACTAGCTTCTTGAGTTCTTTGTATGTTTTGGAGATCAGCCCTCTGTCAGGTGTGGGGTTGGTGAAGATCTTTTCCCATTCTGTGGGCTGCCCTTTTGTCTTGTTGACTGTGTCCTTTGCTTTACAGAAGCTTCTCAGTTTCAGGAGGTCCCATTTATTAATTGTTGATCTCAGTGTTTGTGCTACTGGTGTTATGTTCAGGAAGTGGTCTCCTGTACCAGTTAGTTCAAGGGTACCTCCCACTTTCTCTTCTAAGAGGTTCTCTTCTAAGAGTGTGGCTATAGTTTTAATTTGCATTTCCTGAATGACTGTTGAAGTTGAGTCTCTTGTGCTCATTGAGCAATGTGTATCTTCTCAGTAGATTGGTCTTTTCAACTCTTTTGCCAATTCAAAACTGGCTTGCCTTTTGTTATTTTTGACTTTTAAAATATCTTATTATTAAACATATTTTAATACATTATTTAAAATTCTGTTCTGCTGTTTTTTGGTTTTTTTTTTTTTTGGATAATTCTAGGTAGTATATTTTGAAACCCAAGTCTTCATTAGTTTTCTCTGATCTTCTGACTTTCTGTGTCATCCTAAGAAAGTATTGCCTCAGCCAAGGCTGTGAAGATTATAATCTTGGGTCTTACCATTGTGTTTCTGACCCATGCTGACTGGATTTCTGGATTTTCATGTGGTGTGAGGTGGAGGCCAAACTTTATATTGTCATATCTACTCACTTGTGCAGTGATAACATACTGAAGAGATTATTCCCTTCACTCTTGAAACACTCTTGCCATCTCTGCCAGAAACACCTCATGAGAAAGGTGAGGGTTTGTTCCTGGGTTCACAGTTCTCTGTTAATGTGTCAGTGTCTGTGCATAAGGCAGCATCACCCTTTCTTGATTAATATGCAGCTTTGTAGTAAGTTTTGAAGTTAGGATATAAGAGTCTTCCAATTTTTCCTTTTCAAAATTGTTTTGGTCATTCTGAGTCCACTGGAATTCTTTATGAATCTTAGCATATTTTGTTAATTTTGCAAAATAAGCAACTGGGATTTCTTCTTCTTATTATTACTTTAAAGACTAGTCTTACATAGCTCAGGCTGGCTTCAGATTATAGGCAAGGATGCTCTTGAATTCCCGATCCTTCTTCTTTTGTATTTGAAAGTCCTGGGCTTATAGGTGCTATCACCTTGGTTGACACTTATGATTTCCAGAGGAATTGTGTTTAATCTGTGAATTATTTGGGGGACTATGAGCATCATAGAAATAGTGTTTTTCAATCCATAAATGTGAGACTTTCTGATCAATTTAATTTCTTTCAGAGTTATTTTGTACTCTGGATGTCCTTTCTCATCTCGTTTATTAGTTATAGAGTGAAATACCTACTTGGGAGTATATTTTCCTCTCTAAAATGTTTGACCTGACAACAGTCAGCTGCTGTAGATCTCTAAGAACAGCAGCCCCGTTGTGGTTTAGCACTTGCAGTGTCTCACGGCACACAGGTGAGATTGATACTAATTAAGCCTCGTTGATGTATTAATTAACCCTGTATTACAAGGAGACCCATTGATATGGACACTTACGTAAGACAACTGTATTTCTGCTTCAAGGAGTAGTTCAGGCAGCCCAGACTGTCAGGATAGCTGTGCCCTGTGAGAGCCAGGTTCTCCAGGTTCCCTTCCTGTCCCTGTCTCAGTGGTTTAATCTGAGCGGCAGTTCCTTCTGTGTTACAGTCTTCAGGGAAGGAGGCAAGGCTTATCCATGGCCAGAAGCTTGTCTTTGATGTGGAGACTGTCTGTGTGGTGTATGCAGCTTCTCTGTCCTATCGCCTGCACTGGCTAGTAACAGCCCCTCTGACCCATTGTGCACTGGCTTGTAACAGCCCCTCTGTCCCATTGTGCACTGGCTTGTAAAAGTCCCTCTGTCCCATTGTGCACTGGCTTGTAAAAGTCCCTCTGTCCCATTGTGCACTGGCTTGTACACAGACCCTCTGTCCCATTGTGCACTGGCTTATAACAGCCCCTCTGTCCCATTGTGCACTGGCTTGTAACAGCCCCTCTGACCCATTGTGCACTGGCTTGTAAAAGTCCCTCTGACCCATTGTGCACTGGCTTGTAACAGCCCCTCTGTCCCATTGTGCACTGGCTTGTAACAGCCCCTCTGACCCATTGTGCACTGGCTTGTAAAAGTCCCTCTGTCCCATTGTGCACTGGCTTGTACACAGACCCTCTGTCCCATTGTGCACTGGCTTGTAACAGCCCCTCTGACCCATTGTGCACTGGCTTGTAAAAGTCCCTCTGTCCCATTGTGCACTGGCTTGTAACAGCCCCTCTGTCCCATTGTGCACTGGCTTGTAACAGCCCCTCTGACCCATTGTGCACTGGCTTGTAAAAGTCCCTCTGTCCCATTGTGCACTGGCTTGTACATAGACCCTCTGTCCCATTGTGCACTGGCTTGTAACAGCCCCTCTGTCCCATTGTGCACTGGCTTGTAACAGCCCCTCTGTCCCATTGTGCACTGGCTTGTACACCCCTCTGACCCATTGTGCACTGGCTTGTAACAGCCCTTCTGTCCCATTGTGCACTGGCTTGTACACCCCTCTGACCCATTGTGCACTGGCTTGTAACAGCCCCTCTGACCCATTGTGCACTGGCTTGTACATAGACCCTCTGTCCCATTGTGCACTGGCTTGTAACAGCCCCTCTGTCCCATTGTGCACTGGCTTGTAACAGCCCCTCTGTCCCATGGCCTGCCCTTGCTTGTCCACTTGGCTCTGAGAGATCAAATGCAGCTTTGCCTACAGTGTGTCCCGTCGAAGCTCTCTTGGGAACGGGGACCCCCCAGTCACGGCCCCTGGGCATGCTCTCCTCTCCCTTACCTCTCTTTACAGGGTAGTGTGCTTATCATCCTAATTTGCTTTTCTCAGGTTTTGTTCTTTACTCAGTTGTTAATGCTGCTGCTAGACTATGGCCAGGCTCTCCCCAGGTTCCATGCCGAGCCTGTTCTTAGTGGGAAGGGAGTGTGAACACCTAATCAGGGTCTTATAGTGACAGAAGTGGCAGTCAGGAAAGAGCAGGGCTACCTCAGGGGCTTGCCTTCTATGGGGAAATGTACCAGAGCCTTTCAACTTTTACCCAAATACCCTGTTACAAGTCTAAGATTGAGTCTTGTTCCTAAAATCACTGCCGTTGAAAGCTAGTTGCAGGAGCTGTGGTGAGAGGCATCCAATGAAATCATTTGTTCCATAGTGGGAACAGCTTAGTAGTGAACCTCAGATCAGCGGAAAATATCTTCAGGGAAAGTATCTTGAGTATTGTCATATGGTCTACCAGTATCTTAGCTGGGGTTTCTATTGCTGTGTTGAAACAAAATGCAACTTGGAGAGGAAAGGGTTATTTGGCTTATGCTTTATCATTGCTGTTCATCATGGAAGGGATTCAGGACAGGAACTCAAACAGGGCAGGAACCTGGAGGCAGGAGCTGAGGCAGAGGCCATGGAGGAGTGCTATTTACTGACTTGCTCTTCACGGCTTGCTTAGCCTACTCTTACAGAACCTAGGACCACCTGCCCAGGGGTAACACCTCCCAAAATGGACTGGGTCTTCCTCTATCAGTCACCAGTTAAGAAATGTCCTATAGGCTTACCTACAGCCTGGTCTTAGGGAGGCATTTTCTCAGTTGAGATTTCTTCCCTTCAGATAATTCTAACTTGTGTCAAGTTGACATAAAACTAGCCAGCACAACCAGTGACTCGCTAGCTTAGGTTGTACTCAGGAAGCCTGGAAAAATGGCTCAGTGGTTAAGAGTACATACTGGCCAGGTGGTGGTGCCACACACCTTTAGTCCCAGCATTTGGGAAGCAGAGGCAGATGACTCTCAGTGAGTTCAAGGCTGACCTGGTCTACAGAGGTAGTTCCAGGGTAGCCAAGACCACCCAGAGAAACCCTGTCTTGAAAAACTAACAAAAAGGAGTGTATACTGCTCTTGCAGAGGGTCCAAGTTTAGTTGGCAGCATCCATGTTGGGCTCCAGAGGATCCAATGTTCTCCTGGAAACAGGAGGCACCCACACTCACAAATGCACATACCCTTCCCCCACAATTAAAAAAATAAGTAAACTTTTTTCAATAATGAAATTGCTCCTGGCCATAAGTCCTTGCTATGACTGGTGGATGACTACAGCTCAAAAACATAGCACATCTGCTTCTTCCTAGCATGCTTAGCCCCTATGCTGTGGGACTCTCTTGAAACAGTTTATTCACTCCTTCATATGGGCCTTCACCTGTCTCCACTCAAGCATACTCTGAATGGCTCCAACAGATTTCTCATGCTTAACATAGGAAACATCTGTTCATCGCTATTCATACGGCAACACTTACACTGCAAACACACCACCATACAGTAGCACTTACACTGGAAACACACCACCGGAAACACACCACCGGAAACACACCACAAACTGTATACTCTTGTTCTTGTGCTTTGAGCAGCCTCTTCAAGAATGATGGGCTCATTGTGGCTCAGATCCAGCAGGGGTCCCAGCGAGGGTAGACACATACATACATACTGGTCTAGGGATTTATTCTTTGTGCGTGAGAATGTCTGTTGTGGCTTATCTCTGTATCCAATCCTAGGTTTGTTTGTTTGTTTTTTTTTCTGTACTTCTCACTACTTTCTGTGTGGAAGATCTGTCTTTTGCTCTGTTTTCCAGAGTCTGGAGCTGGGCATTTACATATACCACTAAACCCATCTAAGACTTCACTTGACAAGTTGTGCTCATACTTGCCCACATCCTTGCAGGGGTTCAGAATGATGCTGTAAAATGCCATACTCCGGGCACATCAGAGTATCATGAAAGTTACCAGTCATGGTGGTGCATACTTTTAATGTCAGCACTCAAGAGGCAGAGGCAAGAAGATTCCTGATTTCGAGTCTTGCCTGGTCTATAGAGCAAGTTCCAGGAAAACTCGGGGCTACACAGAGAAACCTTGTCTTGGAAAATAAACAAGCTAAAAACAAACTAAGTAGATTTGGCAGAGGGGCACAGTGTCATGGTACTTGCCTGGCATGTGCAAAACCTTAGGTTCAGTCTCCAGCATTGCATGAAAATATGAAGGAAAACAAGAGTGTAGTATCTTGGCACACGCCTCTAATCCTAGCCCCCAGATGACTGGGGCAGGGTAGGAAGTTTGAAGCAGCCTGTATTCTGCAGCAAGGCCATTTAAACAAACAAGGTACCCTGATAAATACATACTGGGATGCTAATTATCATCATCATTCTGCCTTTACAAACATGTTTAAATTAGATTTATTTTATATGTGTGAGTGCTTTGCCTGGATGTATGTGGATGTGTGTACTACATGCATGCCTGGTGCCCATGGAGGCGAGAAGGGGGTGTTGGGTCCCCTGGAACTGGAGATTAGAGGTGGTGATTAGCCACCATGTGGGTGCAGGAACTGAATCCAGGTCCTATGCTAGAGTGACAAGTGCTCTTAACCACTAAGAAATCCTTCCAGATCCAGATCATTATCACCACCGTTTAATTAAGACGGCCTTTATTGTAGCTGCACACTACTGAAGAACATTACGATAAATTTGAGGTTGGTGTGGCAAGTGCAAGTAGAGCTTTCCTTCTGGGTGTTCATAGCCTCAGGCTTTCTTATCCTTACTTATTGGAAGGGCTGAACGCTGAGTGGTTTTGCCTGGTTCTGATGGTGGATCTATAGACTAATTCTTCCATTATGCTCTGTGCTCCACATTCCCTGACCCATAGACAATAAAAAATTGTTTTTCTGGGGCTGGAGAGATGGCTCAGCGGTTAAGAGTATGGACTGGTTTTCTGGAGGTCCTGAGTTCAATTCCCAGCAACCACATGATGGCTCACAACCATCTACAGTGAGATCTGGTGCTGTTGTTTGGCATGCAAGAACACATGTAGGCCAAACACTGTATACAAAATAAATAAATAAATAAACAAACAAATAAATAAATAAACAAACTTTAAAAAAGAAAGAGTTGTTTCTGTGAGCTTGCTATGTTGGAAGACCCTGAAGTTCTCGTAGCTAGTACGCTGCTCTGCCCTGATGATCTATCTATCCCATGGAACTTTACCCACAGAGCTAGGCAGAGGCCCCTGTTAAGGTCCTACTTTTACTAAACTGCTGTCAGAAATGTGTATTAACCTAGTGGACATTTAAAGAAATCTTTTGTAGGAGCAAAAATCCATGTTAAGTAGATACTCATAGGTTTTCTAAAGCTAAATTATCTGTGACAAAGTTGTCTAAAAACAGAAAGATTCTGTTAAGGAGAGTCTCTTCTAAGGCATATTCATTAACAATGACAGCGTCTGTCATGGTGGTGCACGCTGGTAATCCTTGCCCTCAGGAGGCTGAGACATGAGGATTAGGAGCTCCTGGCCAAGGCTAAGCTACATAGCGAGGCCTTGTTTTAGAACAGTAAATTGCTGCGGCCATTGAGTACCTATTTAAGCTCTTAAAGACTCCGTTGGACTCTGTGACAACTTGTGAGACTAATAGTGTTATTTGCTCCACAGAGAAGGGATCAGAGGCCAAGAGCAATGTAGTCACAGATAGGGAATGATGGAAGGACACTTTAAACCAGATGCGCCTGGCTCCAGAGTCTCTGCTTTCAGCTGGCAGGCTTTGTGACATCCCTTTATGTTAGTGTGTCTAGTTCATCAGTCTTCCTATGGGTTGAAGATGATGTGGGGTGTTTGGAAAAACCTTGGTAGCTATTTTGATGAGGTAGTAGCTGTTATTTCTTATGTAGATTCTGTCTTCATCCTCTCCCCAGCTATGGAGTACTGCTTTGGGAGCTGCTGACTGGCGAGGTACCCTTCCGAGGCATTGATGGCTTAGCAGTGGCTTATGGAGTGGCCATGAACAAGCTTGCCCTCCCTATTCCTTCCACCTGTCCAGAACCTTTTGCCAAACTCATGGAAGGTGAGTAACGCCTGGCCTGAGGGAAACCGGTGGCTGTGTACCTTTACATACACTCAGGTGACATTTCCTAATGTCATGAGTTCCACTGCAGAAAGAAGAGATGAAACATTAGCCACCAAGGGGGGAGAGTTGGGAAAGCGCGTTCTAGACAGTGACCATGCCCTGCCAAAGCAGGTTCCTTTCTGCAGTGACTATAGAAATTACTAACTAAAACCTGCTATCTTGCATTCTACAGTGTCTTATTATGTGATACAAAATAAGCTACACTGGCATTTATTCCCAGTCCTGAGTATCTTGTGTGTAGAACTGAAGGTCATCTGGGAAGAAAGGGACTCTAAAGTCACCAAGTCAGAAACATAATTTTGTGAGAAATGCAAAGCTAAGCAAAGTGAAGAGGGAAAGGGCCTACTGTGTTGGTGCCAGGCAGCGACTGGGTAGAATTTATTCCTGACACCTTGATGCTTTTCTTGGGGATGGTAGCTTGTGCGTGGGGGGCGGGGGTGGCATGGGGCATAGTCACCACTGGTGTACTTGCAAGTGGTAAGCTGGAAGCAGGGTCAGGCACCAGAAGCTTTGTTCTTACTTTCCTTGCATGTACTCAGCGAAGTGTACAGGATAGTACAGTTTGACTTCCAATTTCCCCTCTTCCATTCAGACTGCTGGAATCCTGACCCCCACTCACGCCCATCTTTTACGAGTATCCTGGACCAGCTCACGACCATAGAAGAGTCTGGTTTCTTTGAGATGCCCAAGGACTCCTTCCACTGTCTACAAGATGACTGGAAACATGAGATTCAGGAAATGTTTGACCAACTCAGGGCCAAAGAAAAGGTAGAAAGGAGGAAAAGGCATGCTTTGTCTTAGCGGAGATGTTTCATGGGGTTCTGGACTCAGTCAGCCTGACCACTGACAACCAGTACCTTCCTCCATGGGGTCTGCTTGCTTGTCTGCAGCACAGGAGCAGCTGTGGGAAGCTTCCAGCAAGTGTTTCCTGCTGCTCCCCAAACTGGACAGTTCTAGAAGGGTGTCCAGGTTCCACAGGGGCTTATAGAGGGAGGGCTGCGAGTTGCTACCAGAACATCTTCCTGTTTTCTTTCAGAGTTGATTAGAAACAGGAGAGGAGCCTGAAACTGGCACTTTGAGGTTTTTATGGAGAAGGTCCCAAGCTGAAGTCATCTGGGGGACTTTGACACCTCTTGGCTTGCTGGAGTCTGCTTCTGGGTCTGTGGTCACTCTTCCCGTGGCCCTCTCTCTTTCTGTGGCATGACCCTAGCAGTCAGTGTTCCCACAGGTGACACTGCTTGTGTGCCATTGTATGTCCTGCGCTGTCTGGGCAGGCCTAAATCCAGAGGCCTGAGGGGTGGTCATAGTCTTGGTTAATTTCCTTTTTTTCTTCTCACTGTATGTACTGTGGAAATTTGGGGGAGTTAATAGTAGTGTGATAGCCAGGCATGTTGGCACATGCCTGCAATCTCAGCCCTCAAGATGCTGAGAAAGGAGAGTTGTAAGTTTGAGACCAAACTGGAGGATATGATAAGTTCTGGGCCAGCCAGGGCTATAAAGTAGTTTACAGGCTAGGCTGGACTACAGTGTAAAACCCTGTCTTGGGGGGTGAAATAAGTAGCAATGTGATAATAATAGAATCTAATTTTGTTTCTGTTTCCACTTGAAAAGTTTTATGAGACCTCTTTATCCTGCTAGTTAGTATAATAATATGTGGTGGTGGAGGGGGTGTGTGATTGTTTCCATCTCACACTGAGGGCCAGTGGCTTCCACTTTTGTGGAGATAGTAAATGAAGAAGTAAGTCCTTGAACTTGGGCCATCTGACTCTAAGCCCTTTGCAAAGCTACTTTGCAATACCATTGCTGTCCCTCTACACGAATGATTTAAAAATAATTTCTGGATCTGATTCAGAGAGCTTAGTCTCCTTCACATCACAGTGATCCTAAGCGTGGTACAGCTAGACAGGTCATTAATGTGCGCTAGTGGCTGGAGGGAGCTAATGCAAATCATCAGGGGTCCCTCTGGGTGAGCCATTGACAGAACTCCTGTCACTACTACTTGTCCCAGCTAGGAGAAACTCCACAGGGGATGGCTTTTGTTAAGATTGCTAAAGCACCAACTCATGGCCACCTCTATTTGCTTTGGATTGATAACTATAATTCATAAATTACACAAGCCACTAGGAAAAATGAAAATTGGGTATTGTCAATAACTAGTTACAATAATCCTCCCCACCCCACCCTCCATCCGTGGTTTTGCTTTCTGTGGCTTAATTTAACCACCGTCAACCACGGTCCACAAACATTAAATGGAACATTCCAGAAGTAAGCAGTTTCATGTTTTAAATTGCATGCTATTCTAAGCATCATGACCGGTCTTGCTCTGCCCTTGTTGGGAACGGTCAGCCTCCTGACACTGTGCATACTACCCAGGCTCCATAATATATTGATCTTGGATTTCTTGTCAGCTATCGTGATCTGGCAATTTTGAGTTCAGACAACCCTGATTTTATTTAATAATGGTTCCAAAAGACAAGAGTAGTAATACTGGTGATTTTAGTGTAATATATTGTTCTCATTATATTCTATTATTAGTTGTTAATCTCTTACAGTGCCCAATTTATAGGTTGAATTTTACAATGGTGGTATTTTAGAGGAAGACACATAGTACCTATAGAGTTGAGAGGAATTCTTGTTTTTCAACATTCCCTGTGGTCTTGGACAAACTCCCCCAGGATGAGGAGGCACTACTGAGCAAGGAAGGGTCAACCCCTGTCTCCAGGTTTGCTCTAGACATTAGCCTGTCTAGCTGTGTTCACAATGTGGCTGTGTTGCAGTCTGCTTACCCAAGGCTTGCATGTGTTCACTCCAGCCAGCTGCCGAGTCCTCTCTCTGCTGGGTACCATGGGAGACCTCTCTAGGTTGTCTCATCCCAGATGCTTCCTGAACTGAAACCCACTCTTCTCTGCTGGTTCCCCGTCTGTAGGAGCTCCGCACCTGGGAGGAGGAGCTGACACGGGCTGCACTCCAGCAGAAGAACCAGGAGGAGCTGCTGCGCCGTAGGGAGCAGGAACTGGCAGAGCGGGAGATTGACATCCTGGAACGAGAGCTCAACATCATCATCCACCAGCTGTGCCAGGAAAAGCCCAGGGTGAAGAAACGCAAGGGCAAGTTCAGGAAGAGCCGACTAAAGCTCAAGGATGGCAACCGCATCAGCCTCCCCTCCGGTCCGTGGCAGGAAGAGAGCCGGGGGTGGGGGTGGGGGTGGGGAGTGGGGGGTGGGAGTGGGGGGGGTGGGGGTGGGGGGCTGGGGGTGGGAGTGGGGGTGGGGGGAGGTCTGGTGTGGCAGGGGCTTGTGGAAGTTAGGCTGGGTGGGTGGGTGGGGTATGGTGTGGCAGGGGCTTATGGGAGTTAGGCTAGGTGGGGTGGGTAGGGGGTTTGGTGTAGTGGGGGGTTTGTGGGAGTTAGGCTGGGTGGGGTGAGGTGGGGGGTCTGGTGTGGCAGGGGTTTATGGGAGTTAGGCTGGGTGGGATGGGTGGGAGGTTTGGTGTAGTGGGGGTTTGTTAGGCTGTGCTTGGAAGCACAGACCATGACTCTGAAAGTCGGGGGGTCTGGTGTGGCAGGGGTTTGTGGGAGTTAGGCTGGGTGGGATGGGTGGGAGATTGGTGTAGTGGGGGTTTGTGGGAGTTAGGCTGGGTGGGATGGGTGGGAGATTGGTGTAGTGGGGGTTTGTGGGAGTTAGGCTGGGTGGGATGGGTGGGGGGTTTGGTGTAGTGGGGGTTTGTGGGAGTTAGGCTGTGCTTGGAAGCACAGGCCATGATTCTGAAAGTGAAGCCTGTTGGAAGAAGCCGTCTTGCTCAGTGGATTACAGGCGTTCTGGGGCACTGTTCATTGTGAGTGAGGGCAGATGAGATAGTGATGACAAGTCCACTAGGCCCACTGTAGGCAGGGGCTGGCGAAGGATGAGCGGATTCTGGGATGTTCACACAGGGGAAATCTTAACACTGCAAAGTTGTTCATCTCAAGTTTCTTTAAATAATTAGCCCTTGGTGCATTCAACGTTAGGCTAAAATGTAAAAGTTCGAATTATAACATTTATATATAGCTTCTCAGAACTACATTGGCTCCATAAAGGTACAGTTTTTGTACTGTTACCTGGGGGGAAATGCAAAGAAATAAGAAACTGTGAATCAGAATATTGATGAGTTATAATGCACCCAAGGGTGCAGGTGAGTCTTTCTATAGATTAAAAACCATTCTTGGTGTTCTGAGTCTGGAAGTCCTTGGGTAGCAAGTTTATTAGAAGTGTAAGGAAGCAGCCGGGTGGTGATGGTGCACACCTTTAATCCCAGCACTCAGGAGGCAGAGGCAGGTAGGTCTTTGTGAGTTTGAGGCCAGCCTGGTCTACAGATCCAGTTCCTGGACTGGTCCATAGCTACAGAAAAATAGCATAGTCAGAGGGGCTGTGGGTGATGTTTAAGCTTTGGAATGATGGCTTAAGCACAGACCAGGGAATTAAGTCGTCAAATTGAGAGAATATGCTAATGGGAGCATATAGTGCTGTCCTTGTCACACATGACTTGTTTTTATTGTTTTTGTGGTTTTATTTTTCCAAGTATTTAGCTACCTCTGAAACCTCTGGGCTAGTGCTATCCACTAGCAATGCAGCTATGAAGCTTCCGTTCCCATCTGTGGGGAGAGTTTAGTCTAGTGGGGAGACCCCAGTGCCTCTGTGTTAAATGAGGAGGCCGAAACCCAGAACTTAAGAGCTGGAAGTGCATCAGAACTACCTTTAAGGTGTGTGCGAATTGGGGACATTTCCCCATTTTTGTTGAAGTCCATGGCCTGGGTCTTAACCACTGAGTCATCTCTCCAGCCACACCATAGTCTGGGTCTTAATACTCCACTCAGCCTGCACTTTTGGAGCAGCATCAAAAAGGACATGGATGGTGACATCATCTGAAGCATAATTTCAAGTAACATTTTCTAGAATAATCCATAAGGCAACATGCCCTGAGAAGCAACTCTACCTACATCCATTACGTAGAGAGCTTCATGAAGACTGCCATCTTCATAAAGATGTGTGTTCATCTTGTCATGTGTTCCTTCTAAAAAAAAGATGTCTCCGAAAGAAAACATTTCCTGGATAAATGAAGCTTTTCAGGAAACCACGGCCTATCCCTCAGGTCTACCGGGAGACATCAGATGTCATGCATACATTTGCCTGTGTGACAGTCCTAATGCACACACTTGTCTCTCCCTAAGCAGATTTCCAGCACAAGTTCACGGTGCAGGCCTCCCCCACCATGGATAAAAGGAAGAGTCTCCTCAACAGCCGGGCCAGCCCTCCTGCGAGCCCCACCGTCATCCCCCGCCTGCGAGCCATCCAGTGTGAGACAGGCTTTCAAACACACCACGGACACTTGCCTCCCTCTCCACTCAGCCACTGGCCAGTTCAGGCTTGTTCCAGCCATAACCCCTGACACCTTCCTCAACAGTGTGTACATACCTGCATGCATACTTACAGACCCTCAGCCTTCCTGCTCCTTGTCCCTTATTAACTTCAATGCTCTCTTCTCCACCTTCAGCAGTCAGATGTCAGCACAGGGGCTTGTGGGTAGAGGAAGTTCTTTAGTGAGTTGCAAAGCAGCTTGGACTGGAATGATATAGAGAAAGATTGGTGCCCACCTTGAGGGACCTCCATACTGTCCGCCCTGTCGGGTGTCACTGTCTTTCTTCTGCCCGTACTTCCCAAGCTGAGGCTTTCCAGAGCCTACATCCTGTGAAAGCTTATTAAAGCTTTAGCCTGTGCCAAGCCCAGACTGGTTTTATTTTTACTATAGAGAAGTGTTTGCTTAGAAATAAGTGTGTGTTGGGGGGGGCGGGTGGAGGGGTCTGTCTGCCAGTTTTGGAGAGACTTATCTTACTCAACCTTTCTTATTCACAGTAACACCAGGTGAAAGTAGCAAAACCTGGGGCCGGAGCTCAGTTGTCCCAAGAGAGGGAGGGGAGGAGGAGGAGAAGAAGGTCCCAAAGAAGAAGGGCCGGACATGGGGACCAGGAACACTTGGGCAGAAAGAGCTCACCTCTGGAGATGAAGGGTAAGAGCCAGCTGATGTGACATTCTCTCTCACTTGAAGACTGGCACAGCATTTAAAATATGATAGGAGACACTTTCGTTTCTCGTTGTGTATTCTAATATGTCCTGGGAAAGCAGAACGGTTTTGTCTTACTTTTTTTTAAAGATAGACTAGCCCAAGCTGTTCTCAAGCTCTCCATCCTCTTGCCTGCACTTGCTGAGTGCTGGAATTACAAATGTGCACTACCATGATCCTCTTCCTGACCTAGAGTTTTCCAATCTCCTAGATCCTTGGTTCCTTCACAGGGCAGGAATTGTCAAGCTCTTTCCACAAAAGGCCAGATAACATTTTAGGCTTCTGGGTCTGCATGGTGACAGAGATGTATAAACACTGCCCCAGACTTTGAGTGATCCTTATGAATGAGTCCATGCGGCTATTCTCCAGTCAGACCTTCCTTAGGGAGACAAGTGACAGGCAGGATTGTTGGATTCAGTCTGCTGGTCTGCTGCCCCCTGCAGGTGTTCTTTCAAAGCAGCGAATAGCCCAGATAGGAAGGACATGTGGGAAGTTGGGCTAAGTGATCTACTTACAGCTGGGTCTTCCCTATGAAACGTCTGTTCAGAGGAAAGGGAGGGGAATCAGGGTGAGCAGGGCTTTCTCTTGTTAATCTGTTAGACAGCAGCAGGCACCATCACTCCACTCACTTGACAATGTGCTAGAATATGCTCTGGGGCCGCTGGCCTTTCATGCTTCCCCCCTTCCAGGCAAAGGTCTTGGTGCCTTAAATGTGCTGTGTCCTCACTTGTAGGCTTGAGGCTGGGGAGGCAAATCCTCTGTGTCATTTTTTCACAGGCCAGGGAGGCCTCTGGCCATGAGACTCAGTTCCACATCTAACTGTGGGAGCTCATGTTTTCTCCCCTACAGAATGGGCATAAGACTGGTCCCCAGCTTGTAGAGTGGATGTCAGGGTCCTTTGTGAGGTGTATCTGTTAGCTGGCTTGTGGTGAACACACATAGTTATCAGCTGTGATGATGGTTTCCCTGCCTTTTATGCCATCTACTCAATACCCAAAGTGTGGACATCATTGTTTGTATTTATTCTAGAATACCTCTGGCTATTCTAAGTGTGAGGAGAGTAGTCCTATCAGTTTTCAGTGATTTCCCATTAGTCACTGAATGGGGCCTCCAAACTTGTCAAACTGAGTTTGGTAATCTTTTGAATACTAACATTTTATGTTCTAACTCTTCCTGTGTCTGAGCTCAAGGGAAAAAAATAGCAATTTGATTTATAAAGAACTAACTCTGTCAAGTGAGGCTTTGAAACCACAAATTTCCTTTGAATAGAAAATGTACTCTTGTAGGACACGCCTATGCTGTGTGTGAATGCAGAACTTAGGGCCTCGGAGATCAGGTCAGCAAATCTACGGAGTGGGGTGGGAACTTTGCAGTCTGTCCTTCGTGGCCTGGCTCAGAGAAACTCAGTCACCCTGAATCATTTTCTGTTTCTGACATTAGCCTAGTTCTGAGGTTAACCAGGCTAGCTATGAATTTCAGCTGATTTTTCAGTGAATATACAGAGTAGTGGGTTTCACTGTAGCATTTTCATACATATAGATCATTATAATTTTTCTTATTCCCTCACCACCTTCCCCCTTCCCCCTTGACCCTGTCTTGTAGATCCCTTCCTCTCCTCAGGTAGGATTCAAATGATTTTTCTGGTTCTGCTTCACTTAAAGTTTTTTGTTTTGTTTTTTGTTTTAATAGTAAATTACTTCTTTTTGCAATACACAATGCTGACTTTGCACTTCTCTTTCTCCATACATAGATTTGTCCTTGCAGACTTTTGAGACAATTATGAAGCATGTGCCTTAACTTTTTATTATTCTTCACTCTTACTGAAGAAATGAAAGTGTATTCTAACAAAGTTGAGTCTAGATCTATTTGATATCAGAAATGTTAGAGATCTTTCCATGATAGTATTTCTAATTTTAGTGCCTGTTGACTGAAGAAAATTTATAATGACAAAAACCTTGAATTCAGTAAAGTGAATTCAGATCTCCCCTTTTTATCCACAGTAGGAAACAATGGTTCGCTGTAGGCAGCTTGGGTAGTTTTTGATTCATAGTTCCTTCTGGTTACCCTCTGACTATCCAGGACCTTTGTCTCTTACATTGGAAGGACCTAGGCCTGAAATAGCTCCAATATGTCAATCTTGTCCTGGGGTGGGTTTACTGACTGGACCAGCCACCCACCTAACTAGTCCAGCCTGGCCAGTCTGAGTGTGGGAGGGGGTGAGCTGACAGTGGTCTCCACTGCCTATTGCTGATTCTCATTATTCATTGAAGATCCCCTCAGAGACGGGAAAAATCTAATGGCTTAAGCACCCCTTCCGAGTCTCCACATTTCCACTTGGGGTGAGTCTGGTCTCCACCCATGCACAAGCTGTGTGGTAGCAACTGCCCTTCTGTTTCCTTGTTCTCATTCCTCATGGCTGCAAGGGACAAGCTGGCTGTGTTTTTAAGAGCAGTACCTTTGTGCACCTTGGGAAAATTCCTCTGTTGACCCACCCCAGTGGCTGGGGTGCTCCTTGCATAAGCTTCTAGAGAAGACCACTTGGCACTGGTTTTCATTTGCTAATCTGGGCGTCCTTGAGACCCTCGTACTAGAGGAAATGTTTTAACATTGCAGTCAGGAGTCCCAAGCTATGGGTTTAGCAGCTTACTTTTCTCCAGCTCTGTGTTTTATTTGAAACCAGCAGAGTCTGGGATGTGCCTCAATTCACCAGTGTTCTGACAGCATTTAAACAGAGTTCTGAGGCCAGGGAGAAAATTGGGCCTTCTCCCTCCCTCCCTTCCTCTGGTGGCTTGGGACTCTGAGAGAACAGGCCTTAGGTGAACAGGTAGAGTCCCCTCTGATTGATAGGCTAGGCTTTCAACACCACCATAGCATGCAGGTTTGTCAATGCCCCCTTTTATTGCCCTCCAGGGCAAAGACCAGTGCTTCCAGACCTCAGGTCCCCCTTTGTAAGGGAGCTGATGGGGGATCCATTCTGTGTCTGGACTGAGGGCAGGGTTTGAAATTAAGCTGCCACCCTTTGTCCCCATGCCCAGACAGATGGGAGGCTTGAGTACCACATAGTGTCTTCTTCATATAGGTCCGTCCCAAGTGCACTGGGTTGGTGCAGCTTTGGTGCTTGATTTTTTTCCCCCCTTTTGAAGAGTGAATGGCTTTGGAAGCTTAAACATGTGAGATAGAATCTAAGAAACACGAGTGGAGTGGCCTGGGCCATTTCTGCTTGTTCATCTGCCCCATGCTTGCCTTGCACTGCAGGTGTTTGCATTGAAATACTTGTAATGTTATGAATGTATTGTATTCAGATCCTGTGGGCTGATTGCCTTTCCCTAAGAATGGCTCAGACAAGACCATCCACAAGCTCAGTCCTTACTCTGTCTGCTTGCCCGTCTGCTCACTTGACCCTTCCATGGTTCCACAGCATGTGAGGGGCTGGGTTAAGCCTCTGCTTTCATTTCCCAGTGCATGTGCACTTGTTTGTGAAGTAGGTGTGCTCAGGACAAGTTGTCTGTCCCCAATGCTTTTCATTGTGATTAAATAGACAGATGTTTTTCCCAAACGCCCATGGAGGCTACAGCAAGAGAAATAGCCAATGCTGAGAAGTCTTCTCTCATTCCTTCAGCCTCAAATCCCTGGTAGATGGATACAAACAGTGGTCATCCAGTGCCCCTAACCTGGGGAAGGGCCCGAGGAGTAGCCCTGCCCTGCCTGGGTTTACCAGCCTTATGGAAATAGGTAAGTATAGCTTTTGTCTTGGTTTTATCCCTGTTTCCTTAGAGAATTCTTGACCGGACTCCCAGGATTGTTTAAGGATCCCTAGAAGGGTGTGTCTCATTTTGTTCCTGACCTCTGATTACCTACTCTGTCCCTTTTTATTAGGTCTTCCTGAACCACAGTTTCTCTGTATTATAGCCATTGGAGCCTATTTTTGGCTTTCTTCCCCAAGAATCCAGCAAGCATCTCCTCAGGGCAGGTGCAAGGATAAAGACTTGAACCAGATATTTCCCCTTCCCACACCTTTCCAGTATTACTCTCTATGTATGAATGGTTCTCTAGAAGCTCCCCCAGTATTTTCTTCTCTGTAGATTTCTGAGTCGTAATAGACCCATCAGTGGGAGATTGCCCTTCACCCATGTAGAGGATTCTGATTTCTTGTGCAGACCAACCTTAAGACATGTTGCTAAGCATTGTGCTAGAAAATCAAAGCCCTTCCAGTTTCAATGTTCAAAAATACTAGAAGTGTTTCTTTTATCTAGTGTTCTAAGAATGCATACAGCATGTTCTTGTAAGAGTACCTATGGGGCTAAAGGTATAGTGTACTTGCCTAGCATGTGTGAGTATAATGTCCTGGCATTATACTCAAAGGAGTCCCTATGATGGAGGTCGCAAATTAGCAGACCCCACCCCCTTTTCTGCAGGTAGATGGGCTCTGGCATGCAGATTAGTTTCCCATGTTGGTCTCAGTTGAGTACAGCAGAAGACAGGCCCCATTGGCTCCACACCCAGTTTCATGACCTCTGACGGGGAATCAGGAAAGCCAGAGCTGGGGGAAGAACGAGACTCTTCATTCTGTATTTCTCTGCCATTTGCCTTGTTTTCACAGAGGATGAAGATGGTGAAGGCCCAGGAAGTGGAGAGAGTCATCTACAGCATTCTCCCAACCAGTCCTACCTCTGTATCCCATTCCCTCGTGGAGAGGATGGGGATGGCCCCTCCAGTGATGGAGTTCATGAGGAGCCCACCCCAGTCAACTCCGCCACCAGTACCCCTCAGCTTACACCAACCAACAGCCTCAAGCGCAGTGGGGCCCACCACCGGCGCTGCGAACTGGCAGTGCTTGGCTGTGGAGCTGTCCTGGCAGCCACGGGCCTAGGTTTTGACTTGCTGGAAGCTGGCAAGTGCCAATTGCTTCCGCCAGAGGAACCTGAGCCACCAGCCCGGGAAGAGAAGAAGAGGCGTGAGGGTCTTTTCCAGAGGGCCAGCCGTCCTCGTCGGAGTACCAGCCCCCCCTCCCGAAAGCTTTTCAAGAAGGAAGAGCCGATGATGTTGCTAGGAGACCCCTCTGCCTCTCTGACACTGCTTTCTCTCTCCTCCATCTCTGAATGCAACTCCACCCGCTCGCTGCTACGCTCAGACAGTGATGAGATCGTAGTGTATGAAATGCCCGCCAGTCCTGTTGAAGCTCCACCCCTCACCACGTGCACCCACAACCCTCTGGTTAATGTCCGAGTGGAGCGCTTCAAGCGAGACCCCAATCAGTCCCTGACTCCTACTCATGTCACCCTCACAGCCCCCACGCAGCCGAGTGGTCACAGGCGGACTCCTTCTGATGGGGCACTTAAGCCCCCAGGGGCCCCTCCAGCGCTATCGAGCCGGAGCCCCTCCAGCAATGGGATGAGCCCCAGTCCTGGGTCAGGTGAGTTCTGGCCACTTCCTCTTTTTTTCTTTGCTTCTTTTGTGGCCCCCAGGGAATAAAGATGTTTGTAGGTGGCTCCTTTCCTCTTTCGACTTCTGGATTTGGATAAGCCCAAAGAAATTTTAATTTCTTCTCTTGCTCAACCATGCAAGAGATATGATCTTGGATTGGCAGTGTGTCCAGAGCTGGCTGACTTCTCTCTGCCCTGTACCATGGACATCTTCTCCTGATTTTGGAAGGAGACAGGCTGGTTGTAGCAAGAGCCAGACGTGGTCCTGATGGCATGCTGAGACCCTGCTCCGGTGCAGGGGAGTGGGTTGAGCGTCTGGGGCAGCAGGCAAGCCCTTGCTCTCTGAAGACTCTGCAGCTGAAGGGATGGAATCTCCACCACACCTAGGACGGGTGCTTTCTGCTGCATACTTGGAGCCCTGCCTTTGTAGCTTTAGTTCAGACACACATGTAAGGTCAGCTGCCACCCACCCACCCACCCATGTTCTCCATCACTAATCCTTGAGTCACACCTGTCCCTTCAGACGTGGAGACATGTCCAGTGGGTGGCTGTCCGTGCGCACCAGCTTGCCTTCCATCTGACCCCAGAGACTCCTGTCAATTCGTACTTTCAACCTAGTTCCTTGCTCCCCCAAAGACCTGAGTCTGGCTAAGAAACATCCCCTAGTCCAGTGAGAGAAGCAAAGGTGGTCACACCCTTTCCAAGTGTGCGTGCCAGTTGCTTGCCACCGTTTGTGACTCTTCCCACTGTAGGTTTGTTTGTTATACTCAGGTGTGTAACCTCTTTGAGAATAAAGACAGCATGAGTCATCTTTACATTTTTTGCTACTTGGCTCTTTTCCTGTTGTATGATTATTACATAGATGAACATGGAATGACAGGCATTCCCTTAAATCAGGAGCCCCCAAACTGTTTGGGAAAGAACCAGATGGTAATTATTTTGAGTTTTATAATTTTTTTTAACTACTCACCTGTAAATGGAAAGCAGCTACTGAGCATATATAGAATATTTTCCAGTAAAACTTTATTTACAAACATAAGTGACCATCTTTAGAGTCCTTTCCCAACATCTGCCTTAAATCAATTTATTATACATGTGACCCTCCCACCCCACCCCATATATTACTGTTTCTTGACCCAAGGCCATCTGGTTTTAGTTCACTACCCTATCCTGAGCACCTCCCGGCACTCTGCATGGCACACAGTAGGTGTTCTTTGAACATTGAACTCTTTTGTCCCTGTTTGTCCCAGGGCCTCGGCATATAGCAGCATGGGGAAGGTGCATATCTCACCTGGAAATAGGATGCCATCATTATCTGTCTTTCCCATTGTCTCCCTGACCAGGAATGTTGAAAACTCCCAGTCCCAGCCGAGACCCAGGTGAATTCCCTCGTCTCCCTGACCCCAATGTGGTCTTTCCCCCGACTCCAAGGCGCTGGAACACACAACGGGACTCCACTTTAGAAAGACCCAAGACCCTGGAGTTTCTGCCTCGGCCACGTCCTTCAGCCAACCGGCAGCGGCTGGACCCCTGGTGGTTTGTGTCCCCCAGCCATGCTCGCAGCGCCTCCCCGGCCAACAGCTCGAGCACAGAGACGCCCAGCAATCTGGATTCCTGCTTCACCAGCAGCAGCAGCACTGTAGAGGAGCGGCCCGGACTCCCAGCCCTGCTCCCTTTACAGGCAGGGCCACTGCCCCCGGCTGAGCGGACCCTACTGGACCTGGATGCAGAGGGGCAGAGCCAGGACAGCACTGTGCCCCTGTGCAGAGCTGAACTGAACACTCATGGGCCTTCCCCTTATGAGATTCAGCAGGAGTTCTGGTCTTAGTGTGAAAAGGGTCAAGCTGGGCAAGGGGGAAGCCGGAGGAGATGGAGGGAGCTGGCGGGCACAGCCCTGTCTCAGTTAGGCCCCCTGGGATCCAGACCTCCTCCTAGCACTGAGAATGCACTTTGAAGATGGAAGGGATGGACGCAGGGCCAACCACTTCAGGGGGCCTTCTGCCCTGCAGAAGCTTTTTTCCATGTTCACTGGAGGGGTTGTGTCAGCTCTGGCTGTGTAGGAGAGGGAAGGCTTGGCCACACCCTCTGGTCTTCCTCACCTCTAGGGTGAGTCATTCAGCCAAATCTGTCCACTGCCTCTTCTCCTCAGCCCGAGCTGTCCTGGAGTCCCTTTGTCAGCCCCGAGTTCCACTGTCCATGCACTGGTACCAATGTCCTGTGATCGATTTGACTTGTCTTCTGCTCTTGCCGTGACTTGGTGTGTCTGTGGTATGCAATGAATGTCTTGTGCCCTAAGCCCTCTTGTGCTAGCTATTGGGGACAGGTTGACCTTATGAGGGCCAGAGGGCTTGGCAGACCTGGTACTGCCTACCTGGGTAAATCTCAGAACAGAGTACAGGGAGGGAGGAGAGAGGAAGCAGGTTGGGTAGAAAGGGTGCCAGAGTGACTCCTTGGTTTGGATTAGGTTTGGGTTTTAGAAACAAAGGCAGAAATCAACACCTGCTGAATGGCGTCATCTAACCCCTTGGGTTTAGGCCATGGCTGCGCCAGGTTTGAATCTAAGCATATTCATCTCAGGAATAGCTGTTTGGGAGACATACTCACTGATGCCAGGTGTGCGGTCAGACGCAGCACCTGTCTTTTTAGACTCTGTTATTTCCTCTAGTACCTGGAATCAGTGGCCTCTAGGTCATATGTGATACATAGACACACCTGAAGTGTGTCAGGGTAACATACAGGGGTGGGTGCTGGACCTTAGGGTATGGAGCTGTGGGGATCGTCATGGGGCTGCGCATCTTGTGATGTCCTTGCAGTAATAACCTTCGGGTGTATGGAGGCAGTAACCTGACACAGTTCTTCAGGTGCATAGTGGTCCATTGATGGGCACTGGTGGAGGCCACCCCTGTCTCAGTGCACAGGCAGCCCTGCACTGTGAGCTGGACGGCAAGGCCAGCCAGAGAGGCTAGTGCTGCCTTGGTTAGTATTTGTTTCTTGAACTTGAATACTGAGCTTCATCTAAAGCTTTCTCGCATATTTCCTTCACTGTCTGCGTCCTCTGAGCCCCTGTGTTGGATGGCCTTTACGTGACAGTAACAGTCAGTCCCCAGTGGTGTTGGAGTCAGTCTGCATGCTGCCTGGATGCCCAGGGGGGTTGATTAGAATGGTGCACATTGTACAGGTGACACATTTCATCACTGCTGCTTCTCTAACTGATAGAAACCCTGCCCTGGGAAGCACTTAAAGGATTACCTTAGTTTCCACAAGCTCTTTACGAGCCCATTCTCCCTTTGGCTTGACCCTGCAGCCCCCTAGACCTGGACAGGAAAGTGGAGCTGGTGGTGCCAGCCAGGGTTTTGCTGTGGTATCTCGTCTTTCCTCTTGGTCCTGTGAAATGAGATTAGAAGCAATTACTTTTGTCCCCGTACTCGGACTCCTCAGATAGGAGACAAGAGTTTGTGAGCCCTCTTGGTAGTCCCAGCCAACCTAGTGATGATGCTTCATTCTTGAGGACAGATAGTCTGTTGTGTGCCCCTCTGTCCCCGTTCCTACGCCACAAACACATCTGTAACACCTCGGCTGCATCAAGTCTTTGGGCTAGGCTGCAGCTAGCTCCAGCCCCAGGCAGTGACTTCTCCTGTCTGTGTTTGATTGTGACCATCTTTCCTGGAAGACGTAGTGTTACCAATGCAATGTGCACCTCGTGACAACTACCTGCCATTGAGTGGCAGCTGTGATCTGGTTCTTTTGTCCACCCAGAATTTAGAGAGAGGAAGGCCTTGCTAACGAAATGATTGTACCTGAGAGGAGAAAGTGGGACCATGAGCACGCATTGAGATGGGGGGATTTCCTGTTTGACTCCTCCAAACCTGTGTGGTGCTGGGCCACTGCCACGCTTCCGTGTCAGCCTGGGGTTGGGGTGAATGCTAAGGAAGTCACAGTTTGTGTGACTTAGGTTCCCTCCCTCTGTGGTCATGGTTAGGAACAGGCCTGGTAGCTGTGAATAAACCCAGTTGAGTGACAGTAGCCATCTTCTCCCCTTACTTTCACTACCCTTTCCTCAAGACGGGCCTTCTGCTTAGTGCCAGTGTTCATTATCTTGGAGCTGCTAACAGGATCGGGGAACTGTTCTTTTGCTGTGTCTACTCAGGTCTTCAGTTCCCAGCGCTTACGCTTGCGGAATCCCTACGGCTAGGAACTGAGTAGATGCCTCTATCCTCCCTATGGCTATTTCTAGAAGCTGTGGTGGATGCTCTTAACGTGGCGTTCTTTGACATCCCTGTCATTTGGCAGGCTTGTAACAATAGCATGCATTTGGACAACTCGGAGTAGGGCTAGCTTTTTCTTCTTACCTTTCCAGAATGACATCATTTTCCTTCATGTTGGATACACTTGTCTCAAAGGCAGGCAGGCAGGCAGGCAGGCAGGCAGGCAGGCAGGCAGGCAGGCAGGCAGGCAGGCAGGCAGGCAGGCAGATGCTATTTGGATGATTGAGTCTGGCTACCAGGCTTTGAGACAGCACAAGTTGGTCCTGTTCCTCTGTTCTGCTTTTCTTGCATGACTTGGGTCCTGTGTCTTGACCCCTCTCAGGTCTCTTTGTAAAAACCTTCAGCACATACTTCTCTTTCGAGGTCAGTGAAATGTTGTGGCTCCCTGCCAACTCAGGGGCAGCTTCTTCCCTTGCAGGATGAAAGAGTGTGCTGAAGCTGACGACAGTGTGGCTCAACACCTTTGCCTCAGGGCATGTCGCCTTAGTTTTATCCTTCTGGGAGAAGAGTGATTGGGGTTGGCTTAACATAACTAGTGGGCACCCCGGCCAGGCACAGGCTCCTCTACCACATTTTGTAGCCCAGGTGACAACAGCATCATTTATTTCCTAATTCCCTCCCCAACTTAACGTAGCCAGCTGGGTGTGTCCTTACCATTTGTGTTTTGTTGAGGAAACTGGAGCTTGGGGACAGCGTCTGAGTGGCAGTTTGCTGTCCCTGCTTTCTTAGGATCATCCAAAAGGTCAGATTTGATAAGACTCTAAAATCAGGCCAATTCTGGAAAAATCTTTGCGAAAGGGGCTTCTAGCCCATGGGACATCATTGCCAAAGTATGATGCCCCTCACAAAGCCCCTTTACCCTCAGGGTGTTTGTTGCTCAGGGACGCAAGACATTGCCAGCTGTCTAGACCCAACCCTTACTTCATGTCTTTGCCTTCACTGGCCTCACGTTGTATATGTTTCTTGCCCCATCAGAATGGCTGCCCACCCACACCCACACCCACACCATGGCTGAGCTTCCCACGTGCTAGGCAAAGACCTACCAATATCAAGCTTTTAACAAAGAACAGTGGGCCCTGGGTGGCTGTGAGTGGACATCTCAGGCTATAAGTGTCCAGCGGTACCCCACCATGGATGCAGAACCCTGACCTTTTTTGATCACGTGTTTATTTGATCATGTGCCTTTGGGTTGATGTGTGAAGAATGGCATGATCTGACAGGTCAGAAGCACACATCTCATTGCCTCTTAGGAGGCCTGGGAAGAGAGGCAGACCCTACTTGTCAGTAAAACACTAGACTTTCTCTTGGGGCTTCCAGTGCAGATTGGACTCAGGGGCAGAGGTAAGGGCAGCCCTCAGGGAGTTATGGGTTGCAAGAACCTGGTGAGTTAAGGTGTCTGTTTTCAAGTTGCAAATTTGCCACTATCTGGCCCTCGGAAGCACCCCTGTGAGCTGGGGTGGATGCTCACATTTCCTATTTAAAACCATTCTAACTTTAAAAGCTACCATCTTAGCTAGGTTCAGCGATACATTCTTGGAAATCTAACTACTCAGGAGACCAAAGTAGGACAGTTGCTACAGTCCCGGGTGTGGTGTCAGTCTGGGACAACATAACAAGACCCTGTCTCTTCAGTGTGCAGTGCCAGAGCCCCAAGTCCAATACAGATAGCTCCACCATGCAAGGTTGTTTCCCTTGGTGGGTGGAGAACAGTGTGAATGTATGGATGATTGGAGGTCAAAGGCCAATGCTGGCCATTTCTATGGTTCGGTCATGAGTCACTTGTCATAGTCCTCTGCTCGACCTGAGGATAACTTCTTGTCAAGATGCAGTTGTTGTTGGGAACACATTTCCAGATGGCAAAACATCATTTTCCTAGTCATAAATTATAGTAAAATCCACACATAAGAGGAGAAAGGCCCTTTTCCTTGGACTTTTTCTGGTGTTGTCACTTGGAGGCTCAACATCGCTGGTACTGAGTTGAAGAGCAGGAACCAGGAGTGGGAATCTTATTTGATTAAGGCTATTAATGCAGGTCTGTCTATCTCATCTAACCCAGACCCGGGTTCCTGGTTGGCTCTGCAGACCAGGTGAGTTTCTTTTACTTTTTCATGAGCTGTTTCATGGTATTTTCACTCACTGCCTCCTCTGGCCATGGACTCTGGAGGCACCCTGGCCTCCCTACGCTGCTGGGGAAGCCCTAGGCTGCCTTATTGGGATACTGGGTTGTCCTGAACTCTGTCCTGGGACTGACTGCTCCTTCCTGCTTTCTCACTGCCTTGGTCCCTGCCTTCCCTTAAGCCTTGTGTTGGAAAGAGAAGGTCCTGGGGACTGAAGACAGTTGTCTGAGCAGGGAGCAACTGCTGCTCTAGTTTCCTTCCCCCACTTCCCTTCTAATTGCTCTGACATGCACTTGATTGTCAGGTGTGAACATGGCACCTAGGTGGTGTCTCTAGGTGGGAAATTCTAATACAAATAAATACAGTGTTCCAAGACCCGCCTTTCTTTCTGGGACAAGACAGGTGGAAGCCCTACTCAGAGGTCAGGATGGCTGTAAGGCAAGCCCTAACATGTGATGACACCATGGAAGTGATACGTGGAAACTCAAGACCAGGTTTCAAGAGTCCTGTTACCCTCGTTCCTGAAACCCTTCACACCTTGCTGCCTGCGCAGGCAGCCATAAGGCCGCGCTGACCACGTCATGGATGGTTTTATTAATTTTGGCATCAGAAAATTATATTGAAGTATGGCTTAGCCTTTGATTGCTGATCTTTTAAATGTTATTATTTTTGACATCCCCCTGAAACTTGTATCCAACATAAGTGCCTCACTCACCTCACCTTGGTATGGGCCCTGCCTGCCTGTCTCCTGGATCTCCAGATAGGGCCTTGGCATTTGACCTAGGTTTTATGTTGTATTCTCATTACCACCCACACATTCTGTGTCACCCCCTCCTCCCCTGGGGGCACTCGCATTCAAATGCAGTGGTGAGGCACCTAGTTCTTACTGTTGGCTCTGTAGCTGGGGTGACTTCTCCTTCCTTCATGTTCTCTGGTTGCCTTTCAGGCTCTTGGAAGCCACTTTCTAGATGTTTGTGTGCTCCAGGAGAAGGAAAGTGATCGTGTAGAGAGAAGCCTGCACATTCTTAACTTGCACTTCTCTGGGAATTCTAGAAGTGAATAGACCTCTTTCATCCAAGACATCAGAAGGGAGTGGATGGAGGCTTTTCTGTCATCGTTGCTCACCTACCACCACGTTAAGCTTTGTCATCTCTACCCCTGCCCAGCAAGCCTCCTAAACAGTACTTCACATCCCTACCCGTGTCAGGTTCACTGTCATTATTGCCCTCCTCCATTGTCATTTCACTCACATCATTAATTCTACCTCCACTTTGAAGGCCATGTCTGCCTTTTTATTATTTTTTATTATTGTTAGTAGTAGTAATATCACTTTGGGTAGGGTCTCATGTAGCCCAGACAGGCTTTAAACTTGCTGTATAGCCCAGGACGACCTTGTTGTTCTGGTCCTTCTGCCTTCCTAATTGTTAAAATGACAGGCATATAATGTTTTCTTCGTTGCTGTCAGAATGAGGCATGGGTTTATCCTGACCCAGATATAGAGTTGAATGCTAAGTCTTAAGGAACCACTAAATCTCCCACGTAGAAGGCTCTGTCTGGACAAACGTACAGACATTTTGTGACTTCTTACAGTACTTCCCCGAGCTGGTGGGAATTACCTGCATCCAAGAATGTGTGAGCAGACACGGGGTGTTCATTCTGCTTGCCTGAGTCACAGAGCTGGAAGCAGATCACTCACTGCTTGCTCTGACTAAGACTTGACTTTATCCTGTGAGCGCCTTTCTAGACCACTGTTGAAAATCCTTCAGGTGACATTAGCCCAGTTTGGGCCTGTGGAGGCTCTGGGACCTCCCTCTTCCTAAGGAGTTGCGTCCCCTGGCTGACCTGTGATCTCCCCAGAGCTCAGCAAACTTCATTTTTTGTTTGTTTGTTTTTTGTTTTGTTTTTTTTTTGGGTTTTTTTTGTTTTTTTTTTTTGTTTTTTTTTTTTTTTTTTTTTTTTTGCCGATGGCGGCTCTTTCTCCGCCACTGTTCTCAGTTCTGCAGGGATGCTGAGCTCACTGGGGTGTGTGTAACTCCCTTCCCGCCCAGCACCACCCAAGGCTCTGTTGCTCTTTCCTGTTCCCAGCCCACAGCGTCCCTCATGTTGCTCTTCCTTGCAACTCAGCTTTCCTGGTTCTTTGAGTTTCGAAGCCTATTTCAGCTCCTGTCTTCTAGGGAAATGATGCTGCGACCTTGTCACCTTGAGCCTTGGTACCCAGCTGCAGCGAAGCAGGGAGGTGGTGAACTCATGAATGCTCTGCTGCCCCCGACCTCCCCATTTGTCTCATTTGTCCACAGCCACAGCTCCACAGACAGCAGTCTGAGGCTCTGTTCAAGGTTTCAGGAGAGGCATTGGTTGGGCTCTGGTTTTCTGAAAAAGTTTTCTCAGAGCTTTCTCCCCTTAGGGCCCTTGAGTCTAGAAAGTAAAGTGGAAGGAAGTTCTGTTTGTTTCGTCCTCCAGTATCTAACTGCAAGTTTCCTATGCCAGTGTCTTCCCTTCAGTGTACCCGGAGTCTCTCCTTGAGTTCCTATTTCCATGGAATTTAAATTATTGTGTGTTGTCAGAAATATTTAAAGAGGAAACCTTCCTGAAGGAAGCTTATTATCAGGTTCTTTCCTTTGGCTTTTTCTTTTCATTTCTTTCGAGGTACTGTACATTGTTAACGAGGGATGCCAAGCAGGCTTGGTTCAGTGGCCAAGCCTCCCACTGTATTACAGTGTAATGCTGATCTCAGCTGAGTCCCAGAGCCAGGGCTCTCAGAGACTTGAATAAAATGTCATCATGGTTACTCCTGGGTTGCCGTGGTCCTGTATAACTTGTTCTAATGCATTCTGTCTTTAACTTAACCTGATGTCCAAGTAACTAGGCTGCTCCCAGGGATTTGCTACCTGAAGGAAAAGAGTATGGAGAGATAGGAAGATGCTGTAGGAAAAAAAAAAAAAAAAGCCATGGGTGAGAGGCCTGTGCGGGTCCTTGACACCCCAGACTGACCATAAGGGCCTTAAAAGACAGTTGCTGATGGAAGGCAGGTGCAGGGGCAAAGGCTGTGAAGCTTAACATGCAGGGGAACAGAAAAGCCTCCATTCATTCCTTCCACCAGGGGCTTCTGGGTAGTCAGACTTAGGTCATCAGGTTTGGCAGCAAAGCACCCTCATTATTTGAGCCATCTTGCCAGCCCAAAGAAAACTGGTTAATGAAATATAGTCAGTGCTACAGCGAGATGCTGTGGGGGTGCTACGCACTGCTGGTGCCTCACAGACAACTTCATAGAGATGCCCTAAGAGCCCTGAAGGATGGCAGGGGGCCTGACATCATGGCTCAGTTAGTACCTTGCACGCATCAGGACTTTTAGTTTGATCCCCAAAACCCAAGTAAGAAAAGGTGAGCATGGTGCTGTATGCTTGTAATGCCAGTACTGCGAAGGCAGGAATAGGCATGGTTCACTGACCAGTCAGTCTAGCCTACTTGGTGAGATCCAAACCAGTGAGAAATTCTGTCTCAAAAGGGGAGAAGGTGGATGGTGCTGGCGCCTGAAAATAATACCAAGGGGCCTCTGATCTCCACATATATATGGGAACACACACATACATGGGGAAGAAAGGAACAGAAAGGTGAGGATCCGGGGGAAGGAGGGAGGGAGGAAATGATGAGATGGCCCCTCTCATATCAATCTCTTCTTTTGTTTTTATTGAGATGATCTCCTGTGTAGCCCAAGCCCGTCTCAGACTCCCGCCTCAGCCTCTTCAGTAATAGGGTTACACAATGCAGCACACCCTGCTTCACCCCTGGCCCATAAATTCAGTTTATCATTGGCTGGGTTGTTACAGAACCACTAAGATAATTCAAGAATAATTGAGGAAACAGGGAAGCATCTATAGGAAGTTAAAAGGCAGGGCATAAAAGCTGTCTAGGACAAAAGCCAAGTGTGGCACTGTATGCCTGTATCCCAGCAAACGGGACTCAGGCAGGAGGTTCACAAGTTTGAGGCCAACCTGAGCCACACAATAAAACTCTGATTCGAATAATTGAAACCAAAACAATACTAAAACAAAAAATCAGTCCTGCAGGGTAGTGGTGGGGCACACCTTAGACCCCAGAGCTCAGGAGGCACAGACATGCAGATCTGAGTTCGAGACTAGTCTGGTTTGGAGAGAGAGAGAGAGAGAGAGAGAGAGAGAGAGAGAGAGAGAGAGAGAGAGAGAGAGAGAGAGAGAGAGAGAGAGAGAGAGAGAGAGATTCCAGGACAGCCAGAACTACATAGAGAAACAGTGACCCAGAGCTCAGGAGGCACAGACATGCAGATCTGAGTTCGAGACTAGTCTGGTTTTCAGAGAGAGAGAGAGAGAGAGAGAGAGAGAGAGAGAGAGAGAGAGAGAGAGAGAGAGAGAGAGAGAGAGAAGTTCCAGGACAGCCAGAACTACATAGAGAAACAGTGTCTTGGGGGTAAATGCCTACGTATATACACACATACATACATTCAGATATTTTTTAAAATACACTTTTATAGGCATACCAGAAAGACTGGGAAAGAGCCAATTATGATGTTTGTGGAAAGATAACATGGATAATTTTAGAATGTTCTTCGAATCTTCTAAACTTAATTTTTTTTACAATAAATATGTTATTTTTATATTCAGTAGAGCAATTACAAAGGAAGTAGCTTGGAGATAATTTTTCTGATACTAACTTCCTCTCCATCTCCAGGTATTCCAGAGAGCCAGACTTCTTGAGTCAAGGCTTCCTCTTGCCCTAAATAGTAAGCTGGTGACTAAAAAGCCCAATTCATAGGAGGCAGAGCTGGGGCTTAGCAAGGGCACCTCCAATCCTGGTGGAAGCTCTTCCTACCCCTCTTATTTATCCCTTCCTCCCAAAGAAGGGTGGCCGGAATGTGAGTCATCTACAAACCACAAGCAGGACTTAGAGAGAACTTGTAAGCAGAGAAAGTTCTAAGAAGAGAGGTGCTGGCCAGTCTAGAGGCCGTGGCTGAATAGGAATGTCAGGGCCTGGATGGGTAGACAGCAAGCTTTAAGCACAAAGCCACCCCGAAAGAAGCCGGCTGGGTCCACCCCTACCACGCCCTGTTTACCTCACTATGGAATGTGTTTCATTCAAGAGTGATGTCTAACCCTATGAGCCCTCTGTCCCCACCCAATCAAGTCCAACTAGCTGAAGTTGGAGAACACGTTTTTGGCACAGGGAAGTGAAGTTAGGAACATGCTTTGGCACAAGGAATTGTGGTGGTGTGCACGGTAGGTGTCTGCCGCCCTGCCCAGATCCTCCTCTGCCATCCAATCAGGACAGCCTGTTGTGGGAGGCACTGGGCACTCCTTTGGAAGAGAAGAATGGGACATAAAATCAGCCCTAGGAAATACGGAGCCCGTCACGTCTGTTGCAGGAGGTTTGTTTGTATTGTCGCTCAGAGACCGCCAATAGAGTTGGGCCTTGAGTCAGAGTGTGGACTCCACTTTCCGCTGGCTGGAATGAACCCTAGAGTTTTCTTTCCCACTCAGAGGAAGATAGAGAGACTCAGAGAAGCATAAGGAGGGGCTTGGAAAGATTAGCGGGATTTTTCCGATCTGAGGTGGAAAGGTAGCTGTTCTTTTTCTCCAGTATCTGACACCCCCCAGCTTTATTTATTAATAAAACAATAAAAGAATTCATAGTATCTGGCATCCAATGTATGGCCTTAGATCATGCCAAAGTGATGATGAGGCTTTCCCTCATCATCCCAGACCCTCCCTCTGCCCAGGTACAACAATGACAGCCTGCAACGGTTTCTTCACACTCCCTGGTCAGCAGCCTTCTGCTGCTCACAGTAGGCTCTGTCCCAGCTATGGGCATTCCCCTTCCACCTGTTTCCCTAAATTCACTCCACGCATGGCGCATGAGCAGCTACAGTAGCCCTCTGCCTGCACACGCAGTTAGCTTGGCCGCACCACCCTGCTGTGCTGGCCCTCCTTACCCACTCAGCCAAATATCTTCTCTGTTCACCCCACCGGTCCCTGCGGCTGGATACCCCCACAAAGCACTGCCTAGGCTGTCCTCATCAGTAAATCTGGTGAGACGCCTTATCTTTTCCACACTAAGAATGGGGAGCAATATTATGGTACAGAAATTTAGGTCTCTGTGTGGTTCCACAATGACTACTTTGAAAATGAAAAAAAAAAGCTTAATAAAGGAATAATCAACCTAGCTGGGATTGACATGATGGTGATCATAATTATTGACAGTTTGGAAATTTATATTTTATCCTTTAAAAACTGGTTTGATTCCGTGCCAAATATTAAAATTTGACTGATAAGATACAAACCTAAAAAAAAAAAAAAGACTTACTACTACTGATAATGTACAAACCTTAGAAAGACTTACTATTGAAAATTTTAAAAATTAGTCACAGAGGACTTTAGATAAGAACATACTGAGCCATTGCATGATAAAACTGAAGATCAATGTCCCAAAGTTATTAGAAAACCAACCTTATTTTATCCAGTTACCACACAAGAATTATCACCAAATGATAGGCACCCCTGAGGTTATGCAGAAATTAACTGGAATCTTGTAGAAACGTTCTATTTGAGGAGCTTTAAGGAAGCAGTCATTTTATACAATATATAGTCGCTCTATGTGTGTATTTGCTATATGCTATATGTATTTGCTATTTGCCATATGTGTGTTAAATTCATGGGCAACTTAGAAAATACTTAGCTACAGCAATATTAGAAGCTGGTCCACAGTTACAATGGCAAACATGGTGGACAGAGGAAGCTAGGGTCATAGAACAACAAAATAGGGCTAGAGGCATTAATGTTTCCCAAGATCAGCTTCTAGGGGAAGACCAATATGCTGGGCTGCAAAGATAGTTTAGATTTGATGATCACACTGTGGTTCTATGCCATACAGCAGCTTTAAATGCTTTGGAGAATGTTGAAGAATCAGGGAAGAAGTCCAATTCATTTATTAAAATTATGCAAAGCCCGAAGGAATCCTTCACTGATATTTTGTCACAACGATTGTCTTCAGTTATAAATAAACTATTATCTGATCCAGAAGTCAGACAAATATTAATTGAATTTTGGGTTTTATGCTAATTTAGAATTTAAAAGGGTGATTAGACTTTTAAGGGCAAGATTAGCACCAATATACAGATTAGAAATATGACTAATATTGGATCTCATTTTGGGGGGAGTTCTAGACAGGGTTTCTCTGTGTAGCTTTGGAGACTGTTCTGACACTTGCTCTTGTAGACCAGGCTGGTCTCAAAGTCACAGAGATCTGCCTGCCTCTGCCTCCCAAGTGCTGGGATTAAAGGTGTGTACCTCCAGCACGTGTCTTTGGATCTCATGTTTATGATGCTGTTTTGATAGAAGAAATAATTACTAAAAAAATTCAAGAAAAATCAAAATGTCAGATGTTTTAATTGTGGTAAACAAGGTCATCTGAAAAGGGGTTGGGTTGAAGGCAAGCCATTCCTAGAAACCGTTTTTTTTCTAGAGATGATCAAAAAAGAAGGCCCAGTCTTCTGGCATATACAAACAGTGCAGCAAAGGCTAGCATTGGACTATTGAATGCAGAACAACAAGGGACAGACAAGGTAACATTTTGCCACTGGAAGATGCTTCAGGGGGCTCTCTCATAGGCCCCAATGTCAAATTTGGTTCAATCATTCCCTGTCGACATGGAGGAAATTTCTCTACAGAGCAATTAAAAGATTTAATGCCTATTGTTAAAAACCATACTGCTCTGGATGATAGAACAGCTTTAATTTATTATTCAATTATTTATAAAACAAAAATTTCAGGGGAGACCATAAAACAAGTATTTTGGCAAACTTCTTCAAATGATCAAAGACCAAAAACTAAAAATACAAATAAATGACACTGTAATGAAAGGTTTTCTAGACTCAGGGATAGATGTAACAACAGTTTCTCCAAAATCTTGGCATCCAGATTGGCCTCTTCAGGAGGTAAATATTCAATTTCTAGGAATTGGAACTTTGCCTCAGGTAAAACAAAGTACAAGGTGGGTCAAGTGTATAGGTCCAGAAGGACAAAGAGGGAACTTAAAGCCATATGTGGCTAACATAACAGTGAGTTTATGGTGACATGATTTCTTACAGCAATGTAAAACACAGATTAGCATTCCTCCACTCTCAGAAACAAACCATAAAATTAAAAATGCTTCTGAAAAAAATACTAAAAGGTATTATCCAGAACAGACACAGACCATTCAGGTTGTACATAAGCAGGACACAGCAGCTGTTGATCTTTCATAGGTACAAACATCCCCCTTTGAAATGGTTAACTGACAAATGTGTCTGGGTGGAACACTGGCCTTTGATATCAGAAAAATTACAGGCACTAGATCAGCTGGTACAGGAGCATTTAAGTGCTCAACATATGGAAGAACTGACCAGTCCTTAGAATTCTCCTTTATTTGCTATTAAAAAGAAATCTGTAAAACAGACTGGTATTGGATCTAAAAGCTATTAACAAGGTGGTACAGCCAGTGGGCTCTTTACAGCTTGGAATTTCCCTGCATTCTTTATTACCTAAAGGATGATCTATTATAGTGATTGATTTAAAAGACTGCTTTTTTACTATACCTTTACAAAAACAGGATAGAGAAAAAGTTCCCTTCATGGTGCCTACTTAGAAGAATTCTCAGACTGTTATAAGGTATCAGTGGAAAGTTTTTCCACAAGGGATGTTAAACAATCCCACCTAGTGTTGTCAATATTTTGTACATGAATCATTAGAAATAATTCATAAACAATTCTCACTCTATAATCTGCCATTATATGAGTGATATTTTATTAGCTGATTCAGATGCAAATATCTTAGAAAAAAATGTTTGAAGAAGTAAGAAAGAATTGACTTGTTGGGGATTACAATTTGCTCCTGAAAATATACCAAGAAGAGCTTATATTAATTGCTTAGGATATAAGATAGGTTTACAAAAAATTTAAACACAGGAAGTACAAATAAGGAGAGACCAATTATGAACTCATAATAATTTTCAAAAATTACTGGGAGGTATTAACTGGCTATGGCCCACAATTGGATTGACAAATAAAGAACTAAGTAATTTATTTCAAACCTTACAAGGTGCTAAGGACTTAAATAGTCCAAGAAAATTACCAGCTGAGGCTGAGAGGGAATTTGCTTTGTAGAAAAGAAACTACAAGATGAACTTGTGAATTATTTGGTTCCAGAGCTTGATTTTATTCTGGTTCTTTTACCTTCTGCACATTTTCCCACAGGAATTCTTATGCAGAGAGAAGATAATATTTTAGAATGGATATTTTTGTTACACAAACAGTAAAATAAGTACCTATGTAAAAAATGTTTTATAAATTGATTCTAAAAGGAAAATTGAGATTTTTGACAATTAACAGGAATAGGCCTAGCAAAAATTGTGGTTTCTTTTACTAATGCTGAAATTTCCTCATTATGGGCAAAGAAAAATGAACATTAACAAAGAGTTTACAGTAATTTTTTGGGGAGAGATTAACAACACATATCCCAAAAGCAAAAAGACTTGAGTCTATAAAAAAGAACTAATTGGATTTTTCTTCACATGGTATGAGGAACACCAATTTCTGGAGCCCCTACACTCTACACTGATGAAATATATCAGGAAAGGCAGTGTATATCAGGGAAAATAGGCAAAGTGACTCAAAGCCCTTATGATTTTGTTCAAAAGTTAAAATAATCACATGACACCCAAAGTCTAGGTATGGATCTATATTCCTCAGCATGACCTGTGGGGCTCCCCAGCTTGTCTGTCACAATTCCTTTCTCTTTCTAGCTCATGTTTAAAACTGTACCCATGTTTCTTATACCTTGATTTTCTTGCATGAGAATATCTGATGTGTTTGTCTGCATGTGTGAATGTTTGGGTACATACGGAGTCTGGAGAATAACCTTGGTTAGGTGTCATCCTTAAGGGTCTTCTGTCATGCCCTCTCACCAATTGTGTACTGAAAAATCCCAAGCATGGATGGTGAGGGAATGAACAAAGGACAGACATGATCACAGAGAATCTGGGATTGGGTGATCTGGCCCTAATATGGAGAAGCCCCAGCACTCTGGAAACTATTTTTTATATATAGCTGAATGTAGGGTTATTGCCTACAGCTAAACAAGGAGGAGGGGCTATTACATGTAGATAAACAGAAAGGCAGAGTTAATATATACAGCTAAAGGAGGACGCAGGTTTAGCTAATGTCTGTAGCAGTTTCTATAGGAGAGCAGTCTTGAGACCATGAACAGCATTGGGGGAGGGAGGGTTGGACACTTTCTTCCCACAATGTCAACATTCAAACTCAGACCAGAGAAAGATTTGGAGGGGGGTCTCTCTGAACCTGGGGTAAGTCTTGGTCATTCCCAAGGGTCTGTGGCACTGGATCCTTCCATGGCCATGCCTGTGTTAACATGTGCTTTCACTCAGGACTTCCCTCACTCTATACAGTCTACTCCTTTGAGACAGCAAGGATCTCTCAATGAACCTAGAGCTCACCAATTAGGATTGACTGACTGACTGGCTAAGAAGCCCTAGGGGTCCTCTTGTCTCCACTTGCCCAACCCTAGGATTACAAAGCATGCACTACTTTTAAACATGCTTGACCATTTTGTGCACAGGTGCTGGGAATTAACCTCAGGTCCTTATTCTTGCCAGGCAAGGGCTTCACTTCTCCAACTCCCTAACACTCCAAAATAATGTCTTTCTTGTAACCATGCTTTCTGCTATCTATCTAGGTGTCTGAGCAGACTGTAGCCCAGTTAAACCGTCCCGAAATGAAGTGGTAGAATTTGTGTGGGAGGAAGCAAAGAATTGTTATACAAGAGAAAGAGAAGAAGAAGAAGAAGAAGAAGAAGAAGAAGAAGAAGAAGAAGAAGAAGAAGAAGAAGAAGAAGAAACCCAGGCAGATGTTTACCAAACACCATGGGACAGTCCTGAGGGTCATAATTAGAGAAAGGGAGCCAGTTAAGAAACAGGGATTTCCATCTTGTGTGCCTTACCCAAGAAAACATTCACCCTCTGCTCCTTTTGTAAATATGTACTGGCACCCACTGCAGTTTGGGGTGCTATGTGTGTGGCAGTTCCAACCCTGCTTGAGGTCAAACAGGTTGTATTGGAAGGATGAAACTCTGCCAAGTGGGTACCTTTGGCAGGCCCTGCCAAGGTATGCCGCTAAGAGGACACTCCATGGGCAACAGAGTTAGTGCAAGAGGTTTACTGTGGGAGGGGGGAGTGAAAGAGTGAAAGGCCGTCTCTGTGTGGGAACATGAGAGAGGCAGACAGACAGACAGACAGACACAGGGAACAGGCAAGAGAGCAAGAAGAGCAAGAGAGGTGACTGACTGTGATGGACATTTAAGGAGTGCAGGGGTCGCACAGCTCATGGTGTTAAGGCATCTGGCTGGCACCCAGAGGCCGGTGATGCAACTGCTGTGGCCGATGAAGCAGGCTGCAGCAGGAGCTAACATGCATTATTTGCTTTTCTTGATGCGGAGACAAAGAACCTGACAGAGACAACTGAAAGGTTTATTGGGATTCATGGCTTCAAAGGGTTCAGTCTTGGTGGCTTGGTGCTGTGTACTTGAGTAGAATATTGTTCTCAGAGTGTATCATTGATGGACTGACTCACCTCCAGATGTACAGGAAGAGGAGAGTGGGCAAGGGACTGGGGACCAGTCATCACCTCAAAACACACTCCACAGTGACCTGTTTCTTTTATAGCACTGTCTCCCAAAGTTTCTACCATCTCCAAAAACAGTGCCACTATCTGAAGAACACCTGAAACATAAGCTTTTGAGGACACTTCCTATACAAGCCATAACATTCTGTCATCCCCCCAGGGACACGCCCTTCTCATGATGTGGAATGTCTATATCCAAGAGTGCTCAGTCTTAACAATTCCAACATTGTTCAGAGTCCTAAGCAAAAGTCTCTTCTGAAACTCAAGGAAGTACATACTTCTAAGTTATGATGGGACAGAGTAACATTCCCCTCCCAAAGAGAAGAGTAGGAGGGAAACATGGATGCATCCAGTCAAAGCCATATCCAACCCCAACAGGGTAAATATTAAATTCTACTGCTCCATGCCCAGCATCTGGGCATGCCGTGTTATGATATGAGCTCCAAAAGGGTCTGGCAGCTCTGCCTTGTGCTTTTCACTGTAGTCCACATGGTCTATACCACATTAACTGGTGCATTATTTTTAAATTCAGCCTCGCCCAAAGTTTCAGAACACAAGCCAAATGCAGACTTCAACTTCCTAGAAGGTAATATGCATGGCCTCTAATCCAGCTGTTGATAAAATTCCATGTTCCCACCTGGGATCTCTGTCCACAGTCCTGCCTGTAGTCTGGCCTCTTCGGCTCCCACCAGAATCACCCACTAGGCTTTGCTTACAGCGTCTCGAAACTCCCAAGTCCAAGCTCAAGGTCAAGGTTAGCCACAACACCAACCTCACTTTTCTATTCCTAATTTCTTTTTCTGTCAGTTATTATTGTTGTGGATAAATACCTCGCAGAACTATTTGAGAGAAAAAAATTTTTAACTAATGATAATTAATTAAAAAATTAAAAAGAGGGAAAAGATTTATTCGACTCATGGTTTCAGAGAGTTTTCTGTAAGATTTCTTGGCCACATATTTGGCAGTGGGAGGGTGTGGTTGAATGAAAACAAAAGAAATAAAAAGGAAAGGAAAGAACATGACTGCTCCTGGGTATGGTGGAGGATTAAGTTTACTCTGTGTGTGTGTGTATAGTAATATAACAAATATATTATATATTATACATTACATATGTGTATGGGAGAGCATAGCCAGTGGCAGAGACATCTGGGAGTAGTCATGACTCTAAGCCATGTGGGGAGAGGGGAAGGGCAAAGGACAGGAGAGAAAGAGGAAGCGGATGCAGCTGCCAGGAGGCCAACGGGGCAAAAGGGGCAGGTATCCAAAGTGTCTGGATTCTATAGGGAAGAGCCTCTGGGGCAGGGACAGTCCAGCCCCTGGCCTGGAGAGATCAGGGTAGAGGGTGAGGTACGGCAGCCATACCATGCAACAGATAGGGACTGAGGGATGCTGGGAGAACCTGGAGACCAGGTTCATTCTGTTATGTTAAATAGGCACCTCAGCCATCTCAGGTTTGAAATGTAACAGTGAAGGACCGCCTTTACTTCAAGGCAAACAAGAAGAGGGAAGAGAAAAGGGAAGGGTACACACACCGTCAGTGATCCATTGCCTTCAGCCATTTACCACCTCCTGACGTTTTACCACAAACAATTCTGGGAACCAACATCCAGCACATGAGCCTTAGAGAGGGGACAGGGATTCATATCCAAGTAGATTAGTAGGTGAGGCATGCAGGATAAACATGCCACGGAGATGATGCTGAGAAGAGAGACACCCCCATCTGAAAGCGTTTGCCTGAAAACTTATGCTTATAGACAGGGCACCCTTGTTTTAAAACTACAGAGAGTCCTGAGAGTGAAGGAGACAGAAACAGCACTGCCTTTTGGGAGCTTGTGGTGTAGTGGGGAAAATAAGGTCAGTCTACAATGACAGTACCATGAGAAGCTGAATCTGAATTTCCCTATTTATTTATGTCTTTGCCATTTCTATGATGAGGGAGAAGTTGAAGCAAGTGAAGAATCTAATTTAATAGTGTCTAATTTCATACCTGAAAGATGAAAAGACTATTTAAGTCCCTGGGTGCTGGTGACAGAGAAGACTCCACAGACTGAGAGCAGCTCTGTAAATGGAAGTAAGGTTGCAAGTTCAAGTAAAACAGCTATTTATTGACAGTAATAGAAGTTAAGCCTTACCATGAAAATAAGAATTTTGGAAAAATGTGTCATGAGATTGACAGTTAAAGCTTCTTGACAGTGAATGAAGTTACAAAATTATCTATTAAAAATTTCACCTACATGAAGATCCCTCATGCAAGGCCTCACTGTCCCTGGGGAGCAAAAAGGGGATGGGACAAGGGGTTGGTAGGGGGCAGGGGAAAAGGGGAGGGAGAGGGAACTGGGATTGACATATAAAACAAGCTTGTTTCTAATTTAACTTCTTTTAAAAAAGGAAAAAACAAATGTCACCTACAGATGGGCCTGGGGAGACCACTTAGTGGGTACAGCGCTTGCCACATACAAGCGTGAGAATTTGTGTGTGGATCTCCAGAATATCCACATAAATCCCACATAAATGCTGAGTGCGTGTGGCAGCCTGCCTGTAGTCCCTGTCTGGAGACACTGGATCCAACAGAGCAAGCTAGCAAGACTAGCCATATCAGCAAATCTAGCTTTGATTGAGAGACCCTGGCTCCGTGAATACAAAGGAAGAGCCATTAAGGATGATTTTCAACATCGACCTTAGGCCTTCCCAAGCATGTATGTATGCACACATGCTTGCACATTCTCACATACATGCAAAAATATATCTACACATCTACAACACACAGAAAAATCCCCTCACAGTGGCTTTTAACATAATACAGTATAAAAAGTTCATAAACATGATTTCCAATTCTGTTTTTCAATTTCACTTTATGAATGAAGCTATAACTTTCTGAGTCTGGATGTAGCATCAGAGAAGAATACACATGATTATTTGAAAAGGTATTAAAGTACTTCTGTCTTTTCCAACTTCATATCTGTGTAGGCCAAACTGAAGTTTTAACCAGAACAAAGACACTGACACAGACTTAGTATAGAAATGGATGTGAAAATTTAGGCATTTTTTTGTGAAGCCAAGCACTAAGAGAAATACAAAAGTTCAAATAATGAAACTCTTCATAAGGTTTTGAGTTTTTTGCTTTGGTTTTGCTTTGGAAATTGTTTTTAATTAAAATATGTTAAATGGCTGGCAGATCATGCCTTTAATCTTAACACTCAGGAAGCAGAGGCAGGTGGATCTCTGAGTTCAAGGACAGCCTGGCCTATAGAGCGAGTTCCAGGAAAGTTAGGGCTGTTACACAGAGAAACCGTGTCTCAAAAAACCAATGATAATAACTAATAATAAATAACAACAACAATAATAATGTTAGATGTGTAGTGGACATATCATTTTGGAGTGAATTGGTAAATATTTAAAATATTTTTATTTATTTTAGAATAGGCTAGATAAATATGATCAACAAAGACAGGTACATGGGAGGGTCTTCAGACATTTTTGAGGAGTAGTAAAATATGTAAAGTGCCACTAGATGGGGCTGATGAGAATAAAAAGCAGATTGGTGGGTGCCGAGGAGAATGGAGGTGGGTGAGGGAGAGGTGGGATTTGAAGTGGTAAATTTATAGTCAATTTCTTAATAGCAATGGTATTTGTAGATTCCATGGGGGGGGGGGAGTGATAGGCCTGAGACTTACTCAATAGATTTTTCACAACTTAAAGAAGAAAGGTGATTTATGCCAAGTGGTGTGTTGGACTTCAGGCTCTCTTAATTCCTCCTGACAAATGCTATGCATATTCCACAAAGCAGCCTCCTGCAATCCAAGCAACTAAGCAGACTAAGCAGAAGGTGCGGGGAAAAAGCCTTGTCTTTTGTACTCTGAGTTCTAATAAGATAACGAGGACCTCTGGGGCTTAAAGGCAAAACTCGAGGAGTCTTTCCTGGAAGAAGGGCACGTTAGAACCCTGGCAGCTCTAGCCCAAAACTCCTTGGCAGGCAGCCAGGAGCCCAAGGAAGTCGCTGTGGTGAAGGTTGATGGGTTACGGTTAACTTTGAGAGAGGTAGCTAGATCTTCAGGAGGCAGAATAATATAGATTCCTTCAGCTTTGTGTGAGGAACTTCAAATGGGGGCACAATAGGAGTGAGAGCTGAAACTGGGGCCTGCCTGAATAAATGACTTTCTGGACTGCCAGGGAAGTGGGTATCACGCACCCCAGCACTGCAGGAGTTTGTACTCTCTGATACCTATCCACTTATTCATGAACACAACACTTTTGCCAGGCACCTGACAATGAAATAGACATGACTCTGCTCTACCTTGTGCCCTTGTTTGGCAGAAACAGTGCCTATCCTGATATGCGACTTCATGCTAGCTTTTGAAGTTTCCAAAGTCCACTCAGCTTATTGTCTAAGATATCATAAATGGAATCGACCGATCTTCCACATGAAACGGAGTTGGGACTTGTAGCTTTGAGATGCTGACAAGAGAGTGACATCGAGGACTCTGTTTAACCATGGTTGTTCTGTTTGTTTCCCCTGCGTTCTGTCTTCTTTCCACTTTTGCCTACTAAGCATCTACTAAGAGAAAGGTGCTGGGCTTAAGAACACACACATCTACAGCCTCCTATATGCTTACCACACCGTGTGAACAGCACAAGATGCTCAAATAGAAATCACCCCCAAGCAAGTGAATTTAAGCTGAGGATTTTCAGTCTTGGCATTACTGATATTTTGGGACAGACAATTCTTTGTTGCTGGAGACAATCCTGTACACTGTAGGACACATGGCGACATCACTGGCCTCTGCCCACTAGATGCAATAGTAGTTCTACATCCCTTGTGACAATCAAGGATGGCTCCAGATGTTGTCAACTATCTCTTTCTTGTAAGACAGAATTACTTCCAAGTGAAAACTACTAGAAAGCCCATCCAGTAGAGTATAGGGAGGCATAGAGGTCACAGTAAGTTGTTGTTATTTTAAGTAGATGTTAAATATTTCCTAGCAGGGGGTGACATTATCTACTTTGAGTTTTGGAAGGTTCATTCAGACTTTAGAGTGGAGGGTGGGTTGGCTGGGGTGATGTCGATGCTCATAAGAGTTGTGACAGTTAACTTCAACTGTCAACCTGATACAACTTAGAAACACTTGGGAAAAGAGTCCCAATGAGGAGTTATCTACATTGCAATGGCCTGTGGGCATGTCTGGGGAGGGGGGTTGTCTTAAAAAGTTGATTAACATGGGAAGACCCACCCATTATAGGTGGCACCGTCCCCTAGGCATGGCTATGTAAGAACTGAGAAACAGACCTGAGCATAAGCACACAAGTGAGAGAGCATTGACACCTTCATTTCTCCCTGCTGGGGGCTCCATGTGGATTGAGTCCCTGACACCCTGGCTCCCTTTTTGCCCTGGAATTGACAACACCTGGAACTATGAGCTGAAACAAACACCCTTTTCCTTAAGTTGCTTTCTGCTGGGGTATTTTATTTACAACACTGGAAATAAAGCTAAGAAAGGAGGTTATTGCAGTTGTCCACCCCAAAACCAGTCAGAGTTGGGATGTTGACACCAGAGATGGAGAGGAGGAGGCAAGTGATAAACATTTTTGGACTAGGGTGTCCAGGTCGTGCTGATGGTTGGCAAGGCAACCTCACCCTTAAGCAAGTTCCACACAGTGCCTCCTTGGTCGCTTGGTAAAGTGGATGGAAGCTTTGACTCGGGTTAAACTTCAGACCTGGCCACACATCTGGTTGTTGGAACTAATACTTGGTTTGGGAGGTGCAAAAGGTGAGTGCTCTGGAAGCAGGGTTCTCTGCCCTCTGTGGTGCTGGCTGATGGGATGTCTCAGAAGCGCTGGTTCCGTACAGAAAATCCAGCCACCTAGAGAAAGCAGCAGTGGCTGATAAATGAAGGCTAATCTTGATCAGATACAGACACCACTGCATCACGTTCAACCTTTTTTTTTTTTTTTTTTTTTGAGACAGGGTTTCTTTGTGAAACAATCCTGGCTATCCTAGAATTGTTCTGCAGACCCGGCTGGCCTGGAACTCACAGAGATCTACCTGCTTCTCTCCTGAGTGACAGGATTAAAGGCATGAACTACCACTGCTCATCCAACTTTCAAAAACACTGGAAATGGAAAATCCAGTCACTGGGACTGGAGAGGTTTCTCAGAAGAGTACCAACTTCTCTTTGCAGAGGACCATGGTTCAGTTCCCAGCTCTCAGATTATAGTTCACAGCTGTCTGTAGCTCTAGCCTCAGGAAATTCAACACCCTCTTTTGGTCTGTCACAGGTACTGCAAGTGTGTGATGCTGCCCAGCCGTGCATAAACAAACAAAACAAAACAAAATAAAAAACCTAGTCTGCTTCCCCACCACAGTCTAGAATCTCACGATCCTCAGGGAGGGTGGGGGGATAAAAGGATACTTACCCACTATCACCTTACCCAGGGAAGGAACAAGATAGTTTATTGATTTGAATAGCATCTGACTGAGAGTGACCAATTGCTCCTGACCGTGTCACAGGTTGGACAGTGACCGACAGGAAGGGGACTGAAGCACTGTAGTAAAACCCTTAAGTGTCAGAGGGAATTGGGTAAACAGCCGTGAAGATCTCTGACCATTAGGGGCACCAGTAAAGCCTGTTTGGTAGTTTTTAATTGCATAGACCATGGCTGCCAGGATTTTAAATTGTAGGCCTGTGAGCATGTGATTAAGTGAGAGGGCTCAATAGGACTGACCGGGACACCAAGCTGTTGATGTAGCTTGTGGTAATAGTCTTCTATATTAAACTTCAGGTGCTGAGTCGTCTATATCCCTAGTTCTGTTGTGAATTTTACTTCTAGACCTCCAAGCGCCAGGCAGAAATAGCTGGTCCCTTCACAATGTTTTTTTGCCGTCTGTGTGAACAACCCTGTTTGCAGTTCAGATGGCACTTGCTACTTAGACACTTACTAGAGCATTTTCTTAATGCCTAATACAGGCTCCTCAGCTCAACTCCATTGCCGGCCATCCCCATCTCTCCTGAGGCCCCTGCAACCTCTTTTGTTTAAAGCCACAGTATTCTGGCCTGAGCGTGGATGCAGTAACTTTGTTCTTTTCTCTGTAAAAGGCCTGAGGACAAGCTGGGGTGGTGGCCCATGCCTGTAATCCAGTGTTCAGGAAACTGAAACAGGAGGATAAAAAATTCAAGGCCAGGTTGATCTCAAACAAGGAAACACAAAATCTGGGACAGGTCTCATCAACTGAACGTCTCTGGCTACTGAGCTGCTGGGGGGTGGTTGAGAAATGAGAGGCTCTAGAAGCCAGGTCCACGGCTCTTTCTGTAACGGCCCCTGGGCCCCTTACATGGCTACAACACATCTTCTTCTCTGTCTCCACACTTGTACCCCACCCCCTTCAACAAAGGGTTCCAAGCTCTTGGGAATATGTGCTGTTTCCTCAGCCTTTCTGTCAGAAGTGTGACTGACCCTCATGGACAAGGGTGGGGTAGGGGGGCGTCCTGTAGCCCAGGTAACCAAATGCCTTCTGAAAGGGCAGGTGACAGTTCACTTTTCAAGTCTTGGGCAAAGCATTTAACCTTGGCAAAGACACCTGGTGGACTATAGTACCCAGGAAGGGTTCTGCCCCTCCCCAAAGTGAGCAATTTCCTCCTTCAGCTCTGCCTGCACAGGCCCTTGACGTCATAACGACCCTGTGTGTTTACCCTGCAATTATCTGAAGTGGCAGCCAGACCTCTCAAGAGGTCCTTTCATCCCAGGACACCCTCAATGGTAGGTGGCTAGAAGGAGGGCCCCTTCCCAGAGAAGGGAAACCAAGGCAGACAGCTCTGGGGTACACATCAGGTAGTAAAATTGAAATGAGGACTAATTTTCTGGAGCCTCCTGGCCATCTCCTGACCCCGATTTCTGTCAATTCAGACTTTGTTGCTGTCCTAGTAGGTAGATTATTTTCAAGAAGGCCATCTTCCCCACCCCCAGGCTAGTGAAGGTACCTATCAGAGTCAGCTAAACATATAATATTCCCTGGCTTAGGGGATCAAGAAGTATTTACCCTGGGTGCCTTGGTTTCAAATATTCCATTTGCCAGCACCCCGCCCCCTTTCTGTTGTGTATGGAATTAGTCTTGTTATATAACCCAGGGTGGCTAGGAATTTAACAATCTTTTGCCTCCACCTTCCCAATTCTGGGATTACAGATGTGTAACACCACATCTGTCTCTATGTCTGTTTTATTGTTCATGCACCTGAATTTGTTTTAAATTGCATTTTATTTACTCTCTCTCTCTCTCTCTCTCTCTCTCTCTCTCTCTCTCTCTCTCTCTGTGTGTGTGTGTGTGTGTGTGTGTGTGTGTGTCTATGTGTATGTGTGTGTATAGATCAGAGGACGACTTGCAGGAGTTGGTTCTCTCCTTCCACCAAGTGGACCCTGGGTCTTGACTCAGGTTGAAAAGCTTGATGGCATGCACCTTCACTCACAACCAGATCCTAGACTTTTCAAACTTATATTCTGACTTGGGGCCTTAAAGAAGCCAAATCCATAACTATGCACAAATGGAATTCTTTGCCCCTTTCCTGGTATCTAACTTTGGGTCCCTCAAAGCCCTTCCTGAATGACCCATCCAGTCCCTGGAGTCTGTCACCTGGTCCCTGTAATGAGGCAGAACTGGGGTCAGACCACACCTTGTGGCTTGTTTGTTTGTTTGTTTGTTTTGGAGATAAGGTTTCTCTGTGTAGCAGTTCTGGCTGTTCTGGAACTAGCTCTGTAGACCAAGCTGATCTTGAACTCACAGAGATCCTCCTGCTTCTGCCTCCCCAGTGCTTGTTTTAAAAGCATACACCACCACAGGCAGCTCAGATCACAACTACAGTATTACACGACTTCCTTGGCTCCTCCCTGCACTCATCTGGCAGGGCTGGCTTCTAACTCTGTCCTGGTACTGCTGCGCCTGTGTATCTACTGGTGACTATCTTGAAGATTCCCAAATCTGCAGAAATGGTGTATTGTTTGCACACAACCTGCAGCACCTTCCGGTATACTAAATCACCTTGCTCGTTTATAACACCCAATGCAGGGAAAATGTTGTGTAGATAACTGTTATTCTGTGTTGCAGAGGGAATGTGATGAGAAAAGCAATCTATACGAGTTCAGTACAGTCACATTTCCCCCTCATGTAACTTTGATTTGAGATGGTTGGAAGTCACAGTTGAAGGTACAGAAACCTCCCCAACCCACCCATATGGAGACAAACTGCAGTTGGGGCATGCCTCAGGCCCTTTGCACTCACACCTCTCTTTCTCTGGAAGGTCCATGTGCGGGTAGGCCTTGGCTCAGCCTTTTCATGACTATTTTTTTCCTAGTCTGAAGGCATCCCCAAGCATTTCATAATCACTTATACATTCCATTCATTGCCCGGCTCTCCCAAATTTGGTGTAACCTTCATGAGGGCAGGGCTTTTTTGTTTGTTTGTTTGCTTTTGCCATATTTATTTTTGTTTCATACGCACTGTGTTTTGCCTGCATGCATGTCCATATGAGGGCATTGGATCCACTGGAACTGGAGTTACTGACAGTTCTGAGCTGCCATGTGGGCGCTGGGACTTGAACCCTGGGTTCTTTGGAAGAACAGCAGTGCTGAACTATCTCTCCAGACTCCCAGCCCCAGGTTTTTTTATTTTAAGTATTTTTATTTTTACTTTTAGTTATGTGTATATGCATCACATGAAGTGTTCATGGTGGCCAGAAAAGGCTATCAGATCCCCCAGAGCTTTACAGAAGCTATGAGCTGCCAGACATGGGTGCTGGGGACCCAACACTGGTCCTTTATAAGACCATGTGCTATTAACCTCTGAACCATCACTCCAGCCCCGAGAACAGAGTTTTTGTGACTTTATTTGCTGTGGTAATCCAGAGTTCAGAACAGTGATGGGACCCTTGAAAGGAGGTTATCAAATGTGAATGGAAATATGTTTGGGTCAATAACTTGAAAGACCCCCACCATGCATTTCTCCTGCTTGAGCTGCTTTTGCAAAGGGTCAAGGTGGGGACAAGTACAAGAGGGAACAGAGGGTCCTTGAAGCGTCTGCAAGCCAGCAGAGTGATATCTGAGAACAGAGGGTCCTTGAAATGTCTTATTGTAACCACCAGAGTGCTGAAATAGTCATAACTGAATTCCTTGTACCTGATCTGAACAAACAACTCTGCCCCAGACTGACCCCAACTGCTTTATTTGAGTGAACCAATGAAATCCCTGTAATCATGCATCTGCTTCTGTAAGCCCGCTTTTTGCTGCCCAAACCATATATAATTCTCTGAAGTTTTGGCCTGGGCGTGCTCAGTCTCCCAAAAGATTGAAGCACCCACAGGTACTTGTGTGAGCAATAAATATCCTCTTGCACTTGCATCCAGTGGTCACTGTTTCGTCTCTCAGAGAAAGGGGTCCATGGATACAGTGGGTCCTTCAAACTGAGTTCATATCGTCCCTTGCTTAAAAAAGGGAGGTATGAAAATTAAACAGGAAAACTGCCGTAGACAAAAATGATTGCTAACATAAACCCAGGGCTTATTCAATGTCTGTTTTGAAATGTAGTGGGCACTGGGCATGGATTACCTTACTTAATGGCCTTTTATCTCCATTTTGTGGACAAGGAAGTTGAGGATTAGAAAAGTGGAGTCACCTTTCAAGGTCACACAGGATTTGGGTCCATTTTTGTCTGAGCTCAAACCCAGGATGTACAGTTTAACCCAAGATAATTGCTCTCTCTAAGCCATCTCATGTCACAGATCTGAGGGGTCTGTCTGCTGCTCCCCCTTTGTGAGCCTATCCCTCCACTGCAAACACTTTAGAAGGAGGTGCCATGCTTGTTAGAAAAGCTTACCTCAAACAATTTCCCCTCCTGCAGTCCCCTGTGCTGCTCAGCACTGAGCCATCTCCAGGTTTCAACACTCGGCCACAGGACAGTGCACCTCCCTGAGGACCCAGGCTGTGTTTTTGAGCACTTTGCTCCCTAATATAGTTCAGCCTGATGGACGGATTGTCAGGCTTTCGCCCTCCCACAGCTCTTGAGCTTGAATTTCAGGCTGTGGATATCAGTAGGAAGATGAAGGAGGCAAGTCTAGTCTCTTCTCTAAGGTGACACCAAGAGAGTGACATAAGATACAGAGCCTTTTCCTCCCTCGCAGGAGGGAATCCAGTCTCCCAAAGGCCTCAGGGGCCTATGTTAGAAGGGTCTGTGTCCACCAGCTCCTTTCCAACTCCTGAGATGAGCCTTCTGCTAAGGGAACTAAAGACCCACCTATTTGTTGTCCCTGAAATCAGCTCACTTCAGCTACAAGCTCTAAATTGGAAAGTTCTTTTCCTCCTTGAATAAGCCAAACTAGCTTGAGCCTTGGGTATTTTTCCCCCATTCATTTATTCATTCATCCATCTGTTCAACAATTATGGCTAGACTGTATCATAATTAGCTAGGTCCTGACAATTTAAATTGAGCTATTGATAGTGTGAGGAGGGCTTATTTATTTTTTTGTTCTCAAAGCTTGAGAACAATTATATTAGAATTCAAAATAAAAGCCATACCACAGGGCAGGCAAACTATAAATCCTGGCAGCTGCCTGAAGGGAAACGGAGAAGGGTATGCTTTTTGGAGATAGGTATGGAGCATCAGCAAGCAGCCAATCGGCAAATGGAAGGTTGCTTCGGACAAAGGGTGGAAAAGCCCAAAGTACCAGAGAAAGCACAATTAGGCTCTAGCCAGCATCTGAAAGAAACAAAAACGAAGAAAAAGAAAAGTCCGGACTCAGGAAGATGGGCTATTGCTGAATATTAGCTAAAGATGTGTTACATTTGTTTATTCTGTGTTACATTTGTTTAATGATGCAAAGATGTGTTGCATTCATTTATGCTGAACTTGTTTAACTCTGTTAACTTTACCTGCCTAAACACCTGATTGGTCTAATAAAAGAGCTGAACAGCTAATAGCTAGGCAGGAGAGGGATAGGCTGGAAAAGAAGAGGGAGGAGGAAGAAAGGGTCCCATGTTAGTGGTGCTGTTTTGGGAGGTTATGAAACCTTGAGGAGGTGGACTCTTGCCGGAGGAAGTACTTCAGGCTTTGGGAGTGTATAGACTCACCCTACTGTTGCTTCTTTCTGTTTCCTGTATATATATGTAATCAGCCAGCTTTCTTGCTCCTGTTGCCACGTCTACCTCCTACCCACCCATGACGAACTCATCCCTCTGGAACCATAAGCCATAATAAACTCTTCCTTAAGTTGCTTCTGGTCAACAAAAAAGTAAAGAGTTCAGAGAGCTAAAAAGAGGCAGGAGGAGTATTGGTGTCAAAATGTTCCCGAGTGGCCCCATGTGTGGCTAGTTTATCTCTGTGTCTTTTAGATACATATATTTCTGAGCATACCCACTATGCTTGTTATGAAGAGTGCAGCCCCCCCAACCACATTCATATGAAGCCCTTCATACTTATATGAAGCCCCCTGTGGTCTGAATGTCCCTTTCCAAAGTGCCCATTGTGCTTGTGATTAGGAGGTAAGCTGTTGACAGGTGATAAGCTTGGGAGTGTCCCAGCCTCCAGAATAGATTCATGTCATTCTGGGCGAAGTAAGCTATATACATACAGCTAAGTACTATCCAGTTTCCTCTGACTGGATATCTCTGTTTTCCTTTAGCAAGCCCTAGCTTATCAAATGCACCATTATTTTATCTCTTATACTAGCTGGGATTAAAAACATGTGATCCCAGGTACTGTGATCAAAGGCATGAGCTCTGTTACTCTTCACTCTTGTGTAGGCTATGGTGGACTTGAACTAACAGAGATCAGTCTACTTCTTAATCCTGAGTTCTGGTATTAAAGGTGCCTGATCTCTATAGCTTAAGGCTGACTTTGCTGTCTGAATCCCCAGGCAAGCTTTAATAATCATAAATCATATATCACCACAAATAGGTATTGTTCTGGGTGTGGTGGGTGCTGCATGCCTGGGATTCCAGCACTCAGGAGGCTAAGGCAGAAGGATTCCAAGTTCAGGGCCAGCCAAGGCTATGTAGTGAGACTCTGTCTAGGAAAAAAAAAAAAAAAAAAGGAACAAAGATACGACAGTCCTTTTCTTGGGTTTGGTACTGAGTTACTTCTGTCCATTTGTTCATTCAGCCACTCCTTCAACATGTATGTGCTGGACTCTGGCAGGGCCTCTGGCTGAGGAAACACATGTTTTTCATGGTGTGTTTGATGATTTATCCCAGGCTAGGAACTCTTGTATTCACTTCTCACAATGGCTCCTAAGGTAGGTGTTACTTAGCCCTGTGTTAATACTAAGGAAATTGAAGTTCAGAGGACTTGTATCAAGTACCTAAGGGAGCTCAGTACATGACAGACTAGCAGTTTGGGTCTAGGTCAGTGGATCTTAACCAGAGGCGATTAGGGCCCCCAGGAGACAGTTGACAATGTCTGGAGGAATTGGGGTTGTGACCGTGGAAGTGGTGAGGGAGAAATAAATGGTCCCGAGGAACAGGGCTGATGCTAGCTAATCTGTGTGTTATTCTAGGCTAGGCTAGCGATGTGTAGAACAGCCGCCTAGAACACTTACCTACCCCCCAATGTCAGTTCTTCTGAGGTACCGAGGTCTAGTCTACTAAAATGTCCACCTCTTTTTATTACACCAAAGTAGGAAGTGGAGCTAAGCAGGGAGTGGCGGAAAGGTGGCACGCTGTGAGAAGATGTGAAAAATATCCCAGGAGGCTAAACTACGAGAGCTGAGAAAGATGAGTTGGGAAGGAGAAACTGAAGATAGCCCTAACCTGAACCCTGAGTCGGGGTCCAAGCGAGAGGCAGGAAGGGATTCAGGAAATGTAGAGGATGCAAATGCAAGGGGGAAAGAACTCACTGACTAGGAGCTGGCAGCGGAAGGGAGAGGCAGGGGGAAGGGCAGACGAGTCAGGATGACTTCTTTCCCGAGTTCCTCCTCCTCCCTTCCCTTCCCACTCACCCTGTCTCCCTCTGGGTTCCACATCCAGGCTTTTGGTCCAAGCTCCCACGCCCATCAAAAGCAACACGGAAAAATCTGTGTTTCCTCTACTTTGTTCACAGTGTCATAAACCAGCAACCCCACCCCAAGCGACCTCCCCTCCCCAGCCCCTAACAATAACATTCACACATCTTTCTAAACCTGCTTCCCTCTTCATTTCCTGTTTATAGGGCTATTTAAGAACTTCCAGCAGTGCCTAGGATGGTAAAGACAGACACATGGCTCCTGAGTGAACCTCAGGGGAATCTCTAACATGAGGGAGGAGGAAGGAAAGCCTTTGTCTCCATTTTCTCTGGAGTGATTTCCAGGGACCCTGCCTGTTGACAAGGTGCCCCCCCCCCCCGTGGCCTTGTGGTTGATTCTCCTCCTTCCCTGTCCCTTCACCCAGCCAGTCTAGTCATCTGCCATGCCCGAGTCCAGCTGGCAGAAGCATGTATCCCTCTGCAATTTTCAGTACCTGGGTAGCCTTGTTTCTGGGCCACTGGTATCTCAAGCTTTAGGGGAAAATTGGTCAGTAAGAAGCCTGTGGGGCTGGGGAAGTAGCCCAATTGGTCGAGTGCTTGCCTATCATGCAAGAAGACAAAGCTTTGGGTTTGATCCCAGACACCACATAAACCAGGTGTGGTGGAACACAACAGTAATACTGGCACTCTGGAGGCCAAGGCAGGAAGATCAACAGCTCAGTCTTGGCAACATAGTGAATTTGAGGCCAGCCTGGGATCCACGGGCCCTATGTTAAAATAATAATAATAAAAATAAATGAAGAAGTCTGCAAACATGAACCAATTGTTACTGTCACGTATAGCTTAACCTGCAGCTGTCACAGTCGATCTGAACAGTCATCCAGAGGGAGGTGTGCCCCTCTGAGCCACCTGTTAGCTCTGCAGCGCCTCCCATCCAATCCCCCATGGGCCATTCCTCCTCTTCTCTCTGGCTAGCCTTTCTGTATTCCTTTACTCAGGCCCTCGTGCCTCACCTCCTTCCTTTCTTTCTATCTCTCCTAGTCCACATCCCCACAGCCAGGAGGGTGGAGAAAGCCAGTTTCTTCCATGCCTTCCACCTTCCAGGTTGTCCTCTTGTGTGCCTTGCCTTGGGGCATCCGATTCTACACACACACACACACACACACACACACACACGGGCACACACGGGCACACACACACACGTGCACACACGGGCACACACATACACACACATACACACACACACAGGCACACACACACACATGCACTTGCATGTGTGTCTACTTGTCACATGACCTGTTCTTGGGGAAAAAAATGGACATCAGTCCTGTGTACCTGTGGTGGCCTGGTGACATAGTGTTCTGGGAGACAAAGCACTCTAGCCTGGGTTGGAATCTGGGCCTTCCTCCTTACAGGAAGCTCTGGCTACATGCTTAAACTCTTTCATACTTAAGCTTCCTTAGCCTATACATTGGCACTGAAAATAGCGTCTACCTCCAAGAGTTGAGCACAAGGAGCTACTGAGAGGACTATGTGAATGAAGCAAATAAACAGTTTGGATAAGGCCTAGACCAACTGTTCTCAACCTGTGGGTCTCAGCCCCTTTGGGGTTGAGTGTCACATGTCGTCAGAAACCCTGCATATCAAATATTTATATCACAGTTCATAACAGTGGCAACATTAAAGTTATGAAGTAGAAATGAAAATAATTTTGTGCCTAGGGGTCACCACAACATGAGGAACTATATTAAAAGGTCACAGCATTAGGAAGGTTGAGAACCCCTAGCCTAGCCCTTGAGAAGTTTTGGGAACGGTTGTCTATGAGAAAATAAGTTGGTCTTCCATAGCCCTAGAAGACGTTCTGCTAAAGGGAGTGGAAAAGAAGGGGGGAAAATCCTGACTTAGAAAGATGGGCAGACCTCTCAACAGCTCCATAGTGACTACACTGTCTCAGGAATTAAGGAATGCAACAACATACTGAGTCAGCAGCCATTGGAGAGTGATGAGCGGTGACCAGGAAGGGCTGGAGCAGATGGCCGAGTTAGCACAGTGGCTGGCACTGGGGCCACTGTCAGGGAAGGAGCACTGCCGAGTTAGGAAGTCCTGTCTAGATGGAGCTGTGGGGTGAGCAGAAGGCTAGTGACCTGGGGGAGCAGAGAGCTTGGGGGAGCAGAGAGCTTGTGCTGCTGTTGGAGGACTGGAAGGAGATGTGTTTGCCTGGGAACATGTACAGGGGTGGGCAGGAGCAACCTGTGTGAGGGTGGGCAGGTGGAATTGGAACTTATGTGAGGGGGACATAATGCCTGCATCTGACCTCTGAGGGTACAAGCACACACATGGTGCATAGACATACAAGTAGGCAAAACACTAGTACATAACATAAAATGTATAAATTGAATTTTAAAAATAATTTGAAAGAGAGAATATCTTCACCCTGCAAATAAGCCAACTGCAGATCTTGGACATCTTTCTTGGGTCCTATCTCAATAGTAGGGCCATCTGTCTAAGGGCAGAGGACTAGATGGTACCCAGGGCCCACACCCAAGGATGCATGAGCACCATCCATCCTGGAGCATCACTCATGTTTCCAGAGTCACACAGGTGTAGAAAGGCCACGGACCCCACTCTAATCAGAGGCACTGCTCTGCCTTGGGGACCCTTTCCTCCCTGCTTATGGGTCTCTTGTGAAGTATGGGCTGGGGAAGGTCACAGGGGAATGGGAGCAACCAAGCTCAGCTGCAGAGATGACAAAGGCTACTGCTTAGAATAGGAAAAGTTAAATAGTGGAGGCTAGAGCAGGCCCAGAACATCTTCTGCCTCACCTGGTCTGAGACCATGCCCAAGTGTGCTGTGCTGAGTAGAGTATTCAGAGGTATGCCTGCGCAAAAGCTGCCAAGAAGCAGCTCGTACAGATCCTACTCTGGCATCATCTACAGCGTTGCCAAACCAATGGCAAGAACGAGTCAATCAGATGCTAGGAGCCACAGAAAACCTAGGGCCTCAAAAGAACAGTCATATGTGTACCTAAGGTGACAATGCCCATGCCCCAAATAGACCCTTTCTCCAAGAGCTCAGGAAGGAAGCAGACTCCCACACAACAGGTCAGTCACATGGCTGAGCAGACTGCAGTTCTAGTGACTCAGCAGGAAGAGAGCTGTTGGCAGGGAGCTCGCCCAAGCCATAGCCAAGGCTGATTGATGTGTGCTGGCTGACTCTGTCACTCCATCAGCAACGCCCTACCTGCCCCTCCCCCCATTCCTTTTTCAGTCTTGAGTAAAATACTAGCAGAAGTGCCCTCAAGCCCTTAGTCAGAACATACTTTTCATTAATAGTGGCAGACAGTAATCATTACATGGCAGGCTGTCAGGAGGTCCTGTAGTCAGAGCCAGAGGTCTCAGGTGGCTCTAGGAACTGCCATTACCAGCCTGAGGGGGGAAAAAAACCACTTTAGTATTTTTAACCTTCTGCAATTATGCATGAGTTGGCTACATGGCAGTCTTGCTTAGTCTCCACCCTAAACACCCAGTTGCATAAGAACTCCGGGACTTGCCCTCCACTGAGTATTAAATAAATCCCTTGTCTACCTATCCCTGCTTCCCGCAGTGAAAGTTGCAAGAGACTCACAACTGGGAGAAACATCTATGCCTTGATCAATGTGCTCATTTATTAATGTAGCTATGACTCCTTCTTCACTAGCCTGGTCCCAACTCTTCCTTTCACCCACCATGCTGGAGCCAAAAGGAAATTTCTAGACACACCCTAAACATTCCTGTCATTCTGCATACCTCTGCCCTTGACATTTTTTTTCTCTCCGTAGACCGTCTCTCTTTTCCTGCTATGTCTAACGCCCATCCATCCATTAAGTCTATTCAAAGGCTACTGTCTCCACGAAAGTCTCCATCAGTTCCTCTGCTCAAAATGAGCCCTCTCTAGTCAAATGTGGTGGAGCATGCCTGCAATCCCAGCACTTCTGATATGGGAGCAGGAGAACTCTGGCCTGAGCCAGAGTGAGCCCCCTGCTTATGCACACACTAGACGATTCCTTTCTCTCTCCTGGAATACTAACATGTTTTTTTAAACCTTAATATGACAGGCTTTCATTATCATCATTGCCGCCACCACCACCATCATCATCATGACGGTTCTGTCCTCCTTCTCATCTTCATCATCACCATCACCTGGTTTTTTGCCCAGCATCTGCTTTGTGTGGTGAGAATGTCCTGTGCTTTTCTGGCTTGTGAAATAATTATTGCTGCATGTTTTCTTTTTTTTCTATGTTGCAATAATAAAACAAAAACAGAATTTGGAATCAGTCTTGAGTTGGTATAGCGGTTTCGTATTTTTTTTTTTTTTAATCATCATTGGTAGAATTTTGGGTAGGTTAGCCTAAGAACCAGCCTTCTTGCTGACAACACAAATTGTAATATCTGACATGGGACAGTTGTATTACATTAAATAATAATCGCCATCTTTTATCAAATGCATATTATGTGCCAGGCAGTACTTCAAACATCTTTTCTCCATTATCTTATTGAATAATTTAAATCCCCACAACAGCCCTATGAGGTAAGAGTACTTACTTTACAAAGGACCACTTAAGGCAGAGAAGCCAGTGAGAGAGCCATAGTAAGGGCTTTGTCTTTAGAATCAGTAGTTTTAACCCTGAGCAACAGCTGCCTCAGTATTGTGGGTCATGTCCAATATTGTACTATCTGTTCAATATTAACCAGGTACCTGGAGAGCACTTTGGAAGTGGCTGCTGCTATTCTTGCTTCCATTTTTATTGCTGAGGGCTGGAGTCTGCTCGGCATTCTCTGCTTCCCCAAGGCACCTCAGCACAGTAAAAGCTTGCAGCAACTAAGCCTTTTTTTTTTTTTTTTTTTGCACATGACGTCCTGAGTGGGTCTCCATCCTAGCAAGTGAACAAATGGTTGAATTAATGAGTGATTGAGAAAAGAAGAGGGAAATCCTGGAACAATAGGCGAAGGTGATCAGAAATGAGGATTGTTAGCTAGGCTAGAGGAGGAAGGGGTGGAGGGGAGGCCCCAGGGACCTGACTTACGCTCAGCCATCAGCAGTGTTTTCATTAATGACTCCAAAGATGAAGCATAAAGTGAGCTAATGGGATTGGTGGAGCCTGTGAGGTGAAACAGAAGCCGAGCGCGTAGGAGGCAGGCTGGAGTGTGCAGACACTCCTTGACAAAGTAGAGAAAGAAACAGAGGCAAGAGACAGAGCTTCAGGAACTGCAGCCTGCAAGAGGTTTCAGGGAGCAGCTGCTGTCCATGGAGCTGCCCAAAGAAACCTTTCACCTACTTTCCTATGGGCTTTATCCCGGATGGATTGCAGTGCTGGACCGAGCCTGGGAGGTACAATGTCCTTGATGAGGGACATGATTTGAACCTGGGGATCTTGTGAATAAAGCCCCATTTAAAAGACTAAGGTCCCCTTTACCTGTGTACCTTTGTCCCCCCTACAACTTACAGTCAATAAAAGTTTGTACTTACCCATGATGCCTCATTCTGACATTCCGGACAGTGCTAACCTCCTCTCTCTGCTTCCCCCTCAACCTCAGCCATAACTTCCCAGCTGCTCTGAATGCTAGCCTGACCTCATTTTCCACTAGGAAAATGTCTGAGTGGAAAAAGTGGAAGAGAGGCAATGGGTCTGTTGTTGGTTCCCTGCACATCCCTGCCTGCCTCGGGGAAGGAAAGTCCTAGCAGAAAATAAATGAGTCCCAGCTTCACGCTTCTCAACCTGCACAGTCTTAGGTCAGAACCACACTTCTCTGCTGCAAACTCCTTTGGTTACAAGTATTTGAAAGCTACTTGAAAGCTCTAATTCAGAGTATTTAGGGCTGGGGATGCAGCTCAGCAGTAGAATACGCTAGTAGCAGGTATAAAGTTCAGGGTTGATTTCCTAGTGTGGCAAAATCTGGGGCGGGAGTGCTGCTGTGGCCCAGAGCTGTGTTGTCTTCTCTGGCATCGTGAGGTGATGCTTCTGGTGTTCACGACAACTGGAGAATTTCTTTTTTATTTAATTTAAAAAATATTTTTATTTTATGTAAATAATATTTTTAAAAATTTATTGTACATACTAACTGCAGTTTCCAGTCAGTTCTCTCCTGCCGGTCATCCATGTGTTTCCCTCCACCCCCTCCCAATACCCTCCCCCTCTGCTTCCCATCTACTCTGCTCCCCTTCCACTCTTCGTCTGTCCTGGATAATTTCTTACCCATTTGCCTCGGGTACTTGTGCCCAGACACTGGGGCTTCAGTCCCATCTTGTGGAAAAGACGCATATCTGACAAAATTAGGCACATTCAATGTGGTATGGCTTTAGACAAGAGCACATATATCTGTATTCAGATCTGCCTTTCTAGTAAAAAGGAACAGACCAAATCCAGTAGGCCCAATTTTTGCCTTGGCCTTATCAGTCATACGTAGCCTGTTGAGTGGAGGGCAGGATATCCTGAGTACCAACATGCCAGCAGAGCCCACCTTTATGTACGGGGGGGGGGGGGGGAAGGGCCCCAAAGATGTGAAAACGGACACTTGATGTGGGTCCATGTGGTCCAATGTGCTGTCTAGGTTGATAAAGTCATGTAAGAACAGGATAATGTGGCCAACAGGGGATGGCTCAGTGGGAAGAGTGTTTGCTGTGCAAATGTCTCTGAGATCAGAACCCAGCACCCTTTCCAAACCTAGATGTGATAGCTCCCTGTAACCCCAGCTCTGGTAGGCAGAGATAGGCAGAATCCAGGGACTCTCCAGGCCAGCCAGCCTAGCCTAAATGGTGAGATCCAAGTTCAGGGAGAGATCCTGTCTCAAACAACAAGGTAGAAAATAGATGATTGAGAAAGACATCCTGTCAGGGCAGTGGTGGCGCCTGGCTTTTATCCCAGCATTGGGAGGCAGAGGCAGGTGGACCTCAGAGAGGTCGAGCCAGCCTGGTCTACAAAGAGAGTTCCAGGACAGCCAGGACTGTTACACAGAGACACCTTGTCTTGAAAAACAAATGAACAAGAGAGAGAGAGGCATCCTGATATTACCTCTGGGGAAGTGTGTCTGCACATTTATGTACCATACATATTATCTAGCTCACAATGGACACATAAAAACTCAAGCATAGAGGCTTGAATAGCAAGCACTACCATTGTTGAATGATTGCTGAATTCAAAATCAGCCTCACTGAGTTACAGTGGGGCAAGGTGGGCAAAGAATCAACTCAGAAGGGATAGAGCAAAGGGAAGTGAGCACTGGGAATGTCTCTGTGCCTTTGGGGTGACAGAGATGTCAATGACTGGGGCAAGGAGGCCTGAACCCCAATTCCTGGCTAGGAGCAGGTCGGGGCACTGTGTCATAGGCTTAAGCATGTAAGAGATCTTTTCATGCATTCTTTCTCTGAACATGTCTTCTGAGTATCTGCTAGCCACACACTGTCCTAGTGTTAGAGATACAGGAATGCTGGTGTTCTAGTGGGAAAGACAGACAAAAAAATAAGGACAACTTAGTAAGTAAAATGTAGGTTCCTGGAAAGTGTTGAGGAGAACATATAAAGTGGAAAAGAGGCAAATGGAATGTCAGCCAAGCGGTGAATTCTTACATTTTCACTGGGGTAGCCAGGAGGGTGTCACTAGAAGGGAATTTTTGATTCAAGGTCTTGAAAACAAAATGATGGAACTAGCCATGTTACCTGTGTGTGTGTGGGGGGGTAGTGAGGAGGAGATTCTGCATAAGCGGAACAGTGGGTACAACAGTTCTGAGGTGGGAGTCTGCCAGGCACCATCAAAGACTCCCTGAGGCAGATGGACGGGACAAGTGATGAAGTCAGCATAAGCTTATGTTGAACACTGTAGTAGCTGGTACAGTGTGGAATTCGGCTTTTACTCTGAGAGAGGAGGAAGCCATTGAAGGGGTTTATGAAGACAAACATATTCTGAATTGAAGTCTTTTTTTTCCTCCTTTCCTTCCTTCCTTCCTCCCTCCATCCCTCCCTCCCTTCCTTTCGTCTTTTTCCTTGAGACAGGTTTTCTTTGTGTAGCTTTGGCTATGCTAGAACTCGCTCTGTAGACCAGGCTGGCCGCGAACTCACAGAGATCTGCCTGCCTTTGCCTCCCAAGTGCTGGGATTAAAGGCCTGCGACACCACTGCCAGGCCTGAATTGAGTTTTAATAGGTTCACTTTGGAAAAGAGTGTGGAGTCAAGAACAGAAGTGTTAACTCTGGTGGTCAGATTCCAGACAAAATTTGAAAGTAGAACTGATAGAATTTGTCGTGGCCCACTTGACCTGTTGGCAGTGACATCAGTTTTGACTCTAGGCCCAGAGACACAATTTAACACACAAGGGCTTGCTCCTGTCAGCCCGAACCCCACAGCACGCCTTTGTCCATTTTGCTCAGGGGCTGTCCTGTTTCTATGGAGAGGACTGCATGGAGTCATAGCCTTGGCTCCCGAGGTCAGAAGACCGTGGGGCTAGTTCTGCAGAGAATGCGCAGGGAGGGATGTGGCTGCAGGTCCTGTAGGACTGACCCAGACAGTGAGGTGACAAAGTCTCTTCTTCCATCCTTAGAGACAAATACAAGGGTCTCTGTTGGGGAATATTATTTTAAGGGTGTGTGATTTTTATTTATGCTGCATTTGTGTAACTCTGTGAAGCTGTTACTGTGCCTGTCTCAAACACCCAGTGGTCCTAATAAAGAGATGAATGTCCAATAGCAAGGCAGGAGCAAGGATAGGTGGGGCTGGCAGGCAAAGACTATAAATAAAATGGGGGGGGAGGGGAGAGAAACGACAAGTGAACAAGGAGAGAAAGATGTGAGGGAATAGCCACCCAACCACCAGCCAGCCAGAGAGAAAGAAGGAAAGTAAGTAAGGTATACAAAAGTAAGAAAGATAAAAGCCCAGAGGAAAAAGCGTAGACAGGATAGTCAAAGATAAAAAAAGAAGAGATCACACATACACACACACACACACACACACACACACACCAAGCCAAGCTAAGGCTGGCCATTCATTACTAAGAATAAGCCTCTGTGTGTGATTTATCTGGGAGTTGGGTGGCGGGCCCCCCAAGAAGGACAAGAAGTAAAAGAGTAAGACGCCAGCAAGGGGTTCCAGGACGGAGTTGCCACACTGAGAAATGAGCTTCTGATGCAGAGGGAGGTACTGAACATGGATTCCCAGCCCTGTCCTCAGGGAGCTCAGTGGGTTGACAAGGGAGTCATGTGGGGATGTGACAGGCAGCCCTAACCTGATGGCACTGTTTTCACCTGCCCAGAAGTGAACTGTTCTATCCCAGTCATTAGAGTGCTCAGACCTGAGTAATAATTAACACAGGTGCCCCATGATGACTAAAGAAACTAATATGGAGCCAGGCATCCCTTCAGGGCTGTTGAGCGTTTGCCCTGGAATGTCTGGAGATCCTGGTGGCCTGCAGGTGATATGAGAATGGGATAATGAGCTGTGAGGTGTTAAGTTGCCTTTGCTTCTGTAAAACCTGTTGTCGCTATGGAAAAGGAATGAAGTGGTCCTTTTGTTACTACATAGCCAGAAAGTCAGAAACGCCTGCCAGCTGTGGATTCCATGGATAGTTGTAATGTGCACCTTCCTAGTGTCCACCTTAAAACTTCTGGCCAAACCCCCCTTCCACTTGGCATGGGCATGCTGTATTAGTTCTAAGGCTGTCACTCTTGTGCCAGCAGAAAGAAAAATTCATCTAAATTTGAATTGAGTATAAGTCTTGGTTTCTCCCTGTGGATTCAAATGCCACAACATATGAATTCCTGGAAATGTCACCTCCTTCATGGTTTATTATCTGGGGTATTTGCTTCTTGGGGCTTCAGAGTCTTCGGGTTCCTCATTCTTTTAACTCAAGTCTCTGATCTATCCAGAAAGACAGGTGACTTTCATTTTGCTGAGATGGCAAGATGACAGACTGGGTGCATTTGAGCTAGACTACAGGGTAAGGCTTGAGAATCCATCACTGTGCTGTCACCAGGCCTAGCTTCTGAGCCTAGACAAAGATCTGGGAGGCTGGGAGTGAGTCAGCAGAAGTGAGGGCGGAAATGGACACCTGCAGAGTTGCATCTGTGTTCCCACTTGCCTTTATGCTCATGTTTCTTTCAAATCGTCTTTCTCTGTCAGCTGGAGGGCTACATGTGTGACACGGGGGAAAGTGCCCCTTTTGTTTGGGAAGAAGTGGGCATGCCCATTTTGGGGGTTTTAGCAGGTCCCTTTGCTTGCACCCTTTGGACTATTAGCCTGGTGGAAGGGCCTGTTGAGAAACAATTTGATCTCTCTGAGCCGTGGAGTCTTTTCTGTGGTGGCACAGAGCTGAGGAGCTGTTCCTTGCAAGTGAAAAACATGACAGCTCCCATCTCCCCATGAGGCCTCCTGAACTGGGCAGGAACCATGGCTCTTAAGACCATTTTGTCCAAAGTGACCCCATGCATTGGAGACAATTTTATTCTGGCTACCCTTTCTGGGGTCATCAGAGGGGAGATCATATATTATACACACAAAACCTCTGCCTTTGAGGATACAAAATGTACTAATAGCTGCATTCTCAACATGTCACTGAGTAGCTGGAGATTATGTTAAATAAAGAATTCTAGATTGTATCCAGGTCACTTTTTAAATGTTTGGTGAATAAGAACATCTGTTTTTTCTAGCATGATGCTATACTGTGTTTTATTTGAGACAGAGATCTCTGGATGGCCTCAAACTCACTACCGAGCCACAGATAATCTTGAACTCCACATATGATATTGTTTCTACCTCCCAAACGCTGGGACTATGGGTATGTGCCACCATGTTCAGTTCATGTTGTGCTGGGAATTAAACCCCAAGTGCATATTAGCAAGCACTCTACCAACTAAGCCACATTCCCTGCCCATGATGCTATACTGGTTAAATGACTTGGCTCAAGCATCATACTCTTATTCCACATTTTACTGTATGAATGTTCAAACATTTTCTACTTATCACCTGATAGCTCCTCTATCTTGTTCTTTCTGTGTGTAAAAAGACACTTCATAGTCAAGGAGCTCTGGTTCCCACTCTAAGTAATACTGAGATGTCTCAGCAGATGACAAAGAATTGGCTAGTAGGCCCCTACTCATTGGCTTTGCATGGAGTTCTTCTACATCTATTCTATTCTACTCTACTCTATTCTAGTCTATTCTATTCTATTCTATTCTATTCTATTCTATTCTATTCTATTCTATTCTATTCTACTTTACTCTACTCTACTCTTTTCTTCTCCACTCTATCTTCCCTTCTGTTCAGATGTACACAGTTAGCAGACAATTTTAGGATTCCTCAGGATGTATACTTCATTCCAAAGCTCCTTTGCTGTTTGTTCCTTTGCTTGCTCACTTTTAGAATTAGTTCCCATAATTCAGACCAGTGAAGGTCTGGAGAGTGGAGACAGGAAAATAAGCTACACAGACATCTCTGGGCCTACTATGACACACATGAACTCATGTAACTCAACATCAAAAATTCTAGGCTTTTCTGAGCATGGCAGCACATATCCGTCATCCCAGCATTTGAGAGAGACTTTGTGTCTAATAAAATAAATTATCTGGGTCCTAGTTCCCATTCCTGATCCCTCCATGGATCAGAGGCCAGATCCCAAGGATGACATAGCAGTGCCAGAAGGATGAACTCTGAACTCTGTGCAGGTCTAAATAAGCAAGTTAGCCATATGCCATGTCACCTCCAATCATAGATTTCTTTCTGTTCTTTTTATTTTTGGTTTTTCGAGACAGGGTTTCTCTGCATAACCCTGGCTGTCCTCAAACTCACTTTGTAGACCAGGCTGGTCTTGAACTCAGAGATCCACTTGTCTGCTCTGCTTTCTGAGTGTCCTATAGGTTTCTTCTCTAAGTGGCCTCTAGTTGAATTAGTATTTTGGCTTTAAGACTATCTAGCCAAAGATAAAACCAACTCATATGCTAAGAAGGAAAGGAAGAGACTATAAATTAAACATTTATTTAAAAAGTTCAGCTATCTTTTCTTAGAATTGCAAAGAAAGGCAGAGGCCAGGGCTTCAGGGGGCTTTCTCTCAGGCCCCGAGTAGACGTCTATGTACCGTTTCCTTCATTGGCTCATCAGCAAACATTTACTGTGTAACTCTAATATTCTTACTGTCTGGACTCCCCTCCCAACCCCCACTTCCTTTCCTCGGCAGCCATTTATCTTTCAGACCACAGCTCCCCGAGATAAGGCTTACAATGCCAACTTCCTAAAATCCTGTGCATGTGAAGACACTAATAAATGGTTTCATAGCTTTCTCTGAAACTACCTTTTGATGCAGAAGGCAAGGGTTTTAAAGAGCAAAGGAAGGCAATGAATGGGAGGAAGTGGTGAGGCAATCCGGAGGGGTTCGGCTGGAAGCTCTGGGAAGGTGAGGGTGGGAGTCTCAGAGGCAGGTTTGACCAACTCCTCAAAGTGAAAGATACTCAAAGTAAAAGCCATACATTTTATGTGGATGTCTGAGATTTAATGCAGTTTTAGTCCAGGCTAAGGAGAGGTAAAAGTGGCCAGAGTGAGTTAGGAGCACATCAAATTTAGGTTGAGGAGAGGAAGGGAGAGCCCTTGTCATCCCAGAGAGAGCAGACGGTTCATTCCAGGGCCCAACTTCCTATATCATAGTGGGCCAAGAACTCCGACTTTGGAGTAGGACAGCCTGGATGGACATTTTTACTTACTCACATAGCTTCAGGCAATGTATTTAACCCATTGGGTCTCAATTCCTTGTCGGTAGCACAGAGGTTAAATAATAACTACTTCACACATTGGTATTTACAAACCTATTGAGAAAAGCAAACCACAGACTGGCACATGGCGACTGCAGCTGTTCCCTATGCTAGGACTGGATCACTCTGGGGGGAGAACTAAATGATAGGTTGAGGATACAGATTACAAGGGATGGCTTGGGATTGTACAAAGAAGGATTTAGTTAACAAGAGGGTCAAGCTGGAGGGCCGTCCTTATTCTGTCTCCCAGGATGTTTAGAAGGGTGGAAATCCCAGTCTCTGTGCCACTTAAGAGTCCTGGTAGGCTGTTTAGAAACAGTCATAGATAGATAAAGATATGGTCAAAGGAGTAATTAGGTGTCAGGCTGAAAACTGTCGGATTTGGCAGAATGTCTGCCTCTGCCTAGTAGGCAGCTACTCCATACACTCCAAATTACAGCGAAGGCCACACCGACCAGCTGGGGTCCTGTTAGGCAGAATCCTGGGCCTTGCTCCAGACTGACTGTATAAAAATGTACATTTTTAAAAATAAGATCATCAGATGATTCACCTCACGTCAAAGTTGGGGTGGAAGAGAAAGTGCTGCCAGGTGTGTTCAATGCTTCCCTGCAGGACAGAATGCTGTCAGGTGCTGTTGAGAATCTGATCACTGGGCTCAGAGAAAGGCATTTGCTGTCTAATCCCTGAGTTCAAATTCCTGGGACCCACAAGGTAGGAGGAGAGAACCAACTCTGTAAGCTGTGCTGTGAACTCCATACACACACACACACACACACACACACACGAGAGAGAGAGAGAGAGAGAGAGAGAGAGAGAGAGAGAGAGAGAGAGAGAGAGAGAGAGAGAGAGAGAGATTCTTAATAAATTTAAGAATCGAATTAAAAACCAGGAATGGAGGCACATGCTTGTAATCCTAGTACTTGGGAAGCAAAGGGAGAAAGATCAGGAGTTCAAGGTTGTTCTTGGCTACACAGTGAGTTCTAGGCCAGCCTGGACTACTGTTAACTTGAGAATCGGTGAGGAGAAAAGTCCACATCAAATTGTCCAAATAAAGCAAGCTGTGTTTTCAGGTGCACGGGGACTGGCCAGCTGGCTGTGTCATTCTAAATTGAGATTTGAGAGAACAGCCCCTGATGGCCTCTTGAGGTCCGTTTTATGGGAGAGATAAGGTGTTTCTAGGGGCAAAAGAGCTGACTGCTATACATTGTTAGAAAGATACAATGAAAAGGAAGGAACAAAGTTAAGGATATACTTCAGGGGAATGGGGTTGCAAGCAGTTTACATCAGATCTAAGAAACAGGAACTTATTATTCTTAATTACAAATAGAAACCTTGACTCCCAAGGACTTAGCACAGGACAAACAGGAACTTATTCCTGAACTACAAACAGAAGCTTTAACCTGAATAGGACAAACAGGAACTTCTTAATTACAAATAGGAACCTTAACTTGCAAGGATTTAACATAGGACAAATAGGAACTTATTCTTAACTGCAAACAGAACCTGCAAGGTATAGTATTCCTGTTTTGGTCTTCCACTATATGATACCCTGTCTCAGACAAAACAAGACCTGATTGCATTATAATTTTAAATGAAGTTTGTACTTTAGGCTTATTATCCCAGATCGTTCTCCCCCATCCTTCCCTTAGGTTTAGAGACAGGGTCTCAATACATAGGCAGGGCTGGACTCCAGAGTGCTGGGATGGCAGGGATGTGGCTCTAGGTGGCTTATTTTCAAAAGCAGTCTTTGAATATAGGACAAAGCTTGACACATCAAAAATTGTTGCCATTGGCACATATGTATATACACACACATACATACACACACACACACACACATACACACACAGAGAGAGAGAGAGAGAGAGAGAGAGAGAGAGAGAGAGAGAGGGAGGGAGGGAGGGAGGGAGGGAGGGAGGGAGGGAGGGAGGGAGGGAGGGAGGGAGGGAGGGAGGGAGAGAGAGAGAGATCAGCCTTAGTCAGCATAAGTTATGATCACCAGGCAATATCTGTATTAGTTGATTTACTAGACACTCCCTAATGCATAACTTCTATTAATAGTCTTATTAAGAATTCCTCTATTGACAAGTGCCAGGGGATGCAGGAAACCAATCCAGTCAACCCCCAGCAGCTCTGGACTGAGACTCATGGTTTCTGTATTGTGAACCTCAGAAGGTTTGTAAGTGAAGACCATGCTGTGTCTGTGGCCAGTGTTTCCTCCTAACTCACTTTGTGCCTCAGATGCTCAACTGCAAAGTGAGCAACAGGGGTGATGGCTCTAGCTTGTTGAACGTGCTTAGCTCTCTTTGCTCTTCTATTTTTCTCTCTTCCTTTTCTTTTCTTTTTCTCTCTTCCTCCTTCTTTTTCTGTGGTCCTGGGGAAGGAACCCAGGGCCTGTGCACTGTTCTGTAAATGAGCTATACCTCCAGATCTACTCTTTTTTTTTTCAAAAGAGCCCGAGGTTGCTTTGAAGCTTATGTTCATGCAACAAGTGTAGGTGTAGACAGATTTTTCTTTGGGCTGCCAACTCACAAAAAACAATGACAGAGACTTATTTTTAATTAAGAAATCTCAGCCTATAGCTTAGGTTTGTCCCACTAGCTCTCATAACTTAATCTAACCCATTGATATTAATCTACATTTTTGCCATGTGGCTTTTTATCTCTCTTCCATCTTGCACCTCCTGTCCATATCTTCTGGCGTCTCTCTCACATCTCAATTCATCTCCTCTTCCTCTCTCTCTGCCCAGAAGTCCTGCCTAGCTGTTGGCCATTCAGATCTTTATTAAACCACTCAGAATACGCCTTGACAATGATGCGTCTTCACAGTGTACATAATGATTATTCAACCAAATGTGCCACTGGTGTAATTTTTAAAGTCCCTACATATCCTTACTGTAGAGACTTCTATTAAGTACCAGTCTTCTACAAATTGGAGACTATGCCTGGCCTCAAATTCTCTGTCCATCCATCACCATTACCTTCATTAGGATCCCTTCATGTGCTCTCAAATCTGTAGGCCAATAAAGAAGTCTATTCTTACCTTTGAACCAAACCAAAGTTCTTGTGCATATTAATGTATGCAAATAGACGAACTGCCTGGAAAGGACTAATTTTGCCTAGCTAGCATACTGTACCTGGAATTTATAGATGGTAAACCAATAAATGTCTTAGGGTTCAGTAATTCCCCACATACCAGACATGACTTTTTCTCTTAGGAGTTGAAGCTAGGGTCTTGCTGTGTTGCTCAGTCTGGCCTTGAACTGCTTTGACAATAATCCCAGCTTCTTCCATTTAAGCTCCTTAAGAATCAGATGCTATAGGTCCATGCAATTGTGTATAAATTTTGGCTTTTAAAGACGATGTTAGGGTTGAGAATTCAGCTCAGGGTGGATCATTTTCTTAGCAGATAGGAGTCCTTGGTTCCATCCTAGGTACCACCAAAACAGAACAGAACATTCCTCTCCTGGGTGTGTAATTTTTTTTTTTTAATTTTCATCGGATAATTCTGACATCTTAGTAAACTGATAGTTCTTATCCATCTTTGGACGAAATTAAGCCTGCTACAAGCTTAAAGTCCAACCCAAATGTGGCAGTTCCAGGGTTATGTCCCCTGTCACAGACACCTGCATTTCTAAGTCTGCTTGTATTTCAAAGAAATGCAGTTTCTGTACTGTGGATACAGGTAACATTTAAGGAGAATTTCCATAAGGTGACCATTTCTAGAGCCTTTCCTGCATGTTCCCAGTATTCCCCCCACAACCCCTGTTCTCAGCCTCAGTACTTTGTGGCTGAGACCCTGGAAGGAACTAGGCATTTTACATGATTTCATGGTCCCAGCAGCTTCTAAATCTAGGGAAATTGTTTTTCCTTACAAGCTGTCAGACTCTATTTAGGACTTAGAAAAACAAACAAAATGAAACAAAGCATAATATTAAATCCAAACAATAGCTTTAGCTCAGGATTCCTTAGGGAGGGAACCCTGGAAACCTCTGAGCCTTCCCCAGTGAGTGACTGGTGTGCTGTTCTCTTTCTTGGCATCTCCTTGTACCTTCCACCTAGAGCACTCTTGCACAGGTGTGACTCCCAGTCCCTCTCCTGAGCCCTGTCCTTTCCCAGCACACATCCTACTGCAGGGGTCCTGTCTTCCTTCCCTCTTTTAATATGCCCTCTCTCAGATTAGAGTATCCTGAAATAAGAACATAAGTGAACAGGTTATGTCACCCCAGAACACACATATCTGCCAAACTGGTTATTAGATGGTTATTTTGAGAAACCACACACACAAAGTACCTCTGAAAAGTTGTCTTTAAAGATTTTTGCATCTGGGGCAGGCAAGATAGCTCAGCAGGTAAGAGCCCTTGTCTGGCAACCTGGGTTTGATCTCTAGAACTTACGTGGCAAAAGGAATTAGCTTTCAAAAATTGTTGTCTTACACACACACACACACACACACACACACACACACACACACACACACACCACTGAAACAAAAATTTCTAAAAAACAAAGATTTGCATTTAATCTTTCATTAGTTAAAGCTGTGTGTTGAGGGCTGGAGAGACAGTACAGTGGTAAACAGCTCTTGCTACTCTTCTAGAAGACCTGCGTTTAGTTCCCAGCACCTGCTATTGGCAACTCAAGACTGCCTGTCACCCCAACTCCAAGGGCTCTGATGTCCTCTTCTGGCCTCCATGGTCACTGTACCTATGTGAACAAACACACACACACATATACATTATATTATTATATTTAAAAAAACAAAAAAGGTCAGGTGTGGTGTCACAAGTCTTTAGTCCCAACACTTGGGCGATAAAGCCAGGTAGAGTTCTGTGAATTTGGGGCCAGCCTTGTTCACATGGAAAAATAATTTTGTAGATCACAAAGGGGATGAGAGGGATGTTCCTAGATGGATTGAAAGACTTTTTTCTTTTTTTTCTTTTGATTTTTTGAGACAGGGTTTCTCTGAGTAGCTCTGACTGTACTGGAACTAGCTCTTTAGAACAGGCTAACCTCAAACTCACAGAGATTTGCCTGCTTCTGCCTTCCGAGTGCTGAGACTAAGGGTGTGAGCCTCTGTGTCTGGCTGGTGAATCCTGCCCCTCTTCTTCCCAGAGTTCCTATCTCTGTCTGGAAGTCCAGCCTATCCTCTCTTGCCTAGTTATTGACTTGTTATTAAATCAATCAGAAGGTAGCTTAGCAGAGATACATCTTCACAATGTACAAAAAGATTATCTCACAATACTTTTCATCAGTATCTTGACAAGTTAATTTGGTAGCATGTTGCTACTTCATTTACTTTACTCTGAGTCATGTCTGACTTGACATTTATTGATCATTGATAAGTTTATGGGCATTTAGGTTGTTTTCACATTTTGGCCCCTATAAATAAGATTGCTATGGTCATTTGTGTATAGACTTTTATGTGGACATATGCATTCAGGCATCTTGGATATGAGCTTTGGGAGGAACTGCTGGGCATTTGTTATAGTTTCCATGCTGTGGTGCTTTGAACAAGAATGGTCTCATATATTAAAATGTGTGGTCTCCAGTGAGACTCTTTAAGAAGCATTAGGAGGCGTGGCCTTGTTGGAGGAGGTATGTCCCTGGGGGTGGGCTTTGAGATTTCAAGATCCCAAGCCAGGCCCATTCTTTCTCTGCCTGCACCTTTCAGATCAGAGGTGAGCTCTCAGCTGCTGCTCCAGCTCTGTGCCTGCCTGCCCGTTTCCACACTTGCCCTGTGGTCATGGACTAGCCTCGTGAAACTATAAGCAAGCCCCAAATTAAATGCTTTATTTCATAAGTTGTCATGGTCAAGGTGCAATAGAACAGTGTCTGAGACACATGGGAAATGTCCCTCACAGGCTCATGTTTGGAACACTTGGCCACCAGTGAGTTGAGCTGGAAGAATTCAGGTCTTGCTGATCCTCTGACTACATCCAGATCCTCTGACTAACACCAGTAGTTAGTCACATGAGGGGCTTAACCAGACAAAACTTCTACTTTAATTGTTCTACTTTAATTGTGTCTACTTTAATTGTTCAACCCTTGGGCCTACAGAGGCAACAGACTTTACCTCTGTAAAGTAATGGCTTTATCTGAGTCCAGGCTTGAGAAACTGGAAGAAGATTTTGATAGACAGTTTGTAATTGTCTCCCATCTTTTGTGGGTGCGGTGGTTTGAAAGAAAATGGGCTCCATAAGCTAACAAGGAATGGCATTGTTGGGAGGTGTGACCTTGTTGGAGAAAGTGTGTCACTGGGGTGGGGGCTAAGGGGATTCAGAAGCTCAAACCAGGCCTAGTGTCTCTCTCTCTCTCTGCAGCTTGTGGATCCAGATGTAGAAACTCTCAGCTACTTCTCCAACACCATGTCTACCTGGACCCTGACAAGCTTCCCGTCATGATGATAATGGATTAAATCTCAGAAACTGCCAGCCCCAGTGAAATATTTTCATATATAAGGGTTGTGGTGGTCATGGTGTCTCTCCATAGCAATGGAAACCCTAACAAAGTAAGGCAGGAGGACTTACAGAAAGGGTTGGATGTGGAGCCTAGCTGGCAGGTACAGAGCCATAGAGTTGGGCTTTGAGGTTATAGGTTGGTCTAGTTCTCTGCTTCCTGCTCCATGAAGATGGAATAATGCACTCCAAGATGGGAGCCAGACCTATCAACATGTTTTTCTTGTCATGATGGACTGCTTGTACCCTCTAAACTGGAGATCACAATAAGCCCTTCTTCCCTCAAGTTGTTTCTGACAGGTATTTGGTCACAGTGATTAGAAAAGCAAATGGATGCAACTGGTTATATGGCAAATCTGTTTGCTGTAGTGCCTTTTGTTGACCATCTGATGACACAATTGTAAGGACACAAAGTAATGGTCCTTTGTGGCTTTCATATGCACTCCGCTAATGTTATCGATTATCTGCTAATGCGGGTGTTGGCATTTGCCTTTTTTCTTTTGGAGTACCTTGTATTCAGATCCCTTATCCCTTTTTAGATCAGTTTGTTTTTCACTGCCAAGTTGTAATAGTTCTTTATACATTCTAGATACAGTTTCTTTGTTAGACACACTGGATCCCCCCCACTCCTGTCATTTCTGGAAAGTGTCCTGGGTAGTACACTTTCAGTTTTCAGTGATGTTTGGTTTATCGTTTTGTTTGTTTGTGTTGCTTGTGTTTTAGAGCCATTACTTAACCCCAGTCACAAAGGATTTTATAATGCTGGCATTATAAATATAATTCAAGACTGCAGTCCATGTTGAGTGGGTTTCTGTATGTAGTATTAGGTAGATGGTCTAACATTATTACCTGGCACAGGGTATCTTGTCAACTCAGTAGCGTTTGTTGAAAAGACAGTTTTTTTTTCCTCACTCAATTGTCTTGGTACCCTTGTAGAAAATCAATTTACTGTAAAGGCCAGGGTTTACTTTTGGACTCTCATTCTGTTCTGTTGATCTATTGATCTATTGTCCCTCTTTATGTTAGTATCACATTGTCTTCATCATTACAGCTCTGTGGTAGGTTTTGAAAGCAGGAGATGTGCATCCTTTATTCCTTTTAGTAATATTTAGCTGGTTTAAGAAAGGATGTGTGTGTGTGTGTGTGTGTGTGTGTGTGTGTGTGTGTGTTTGTGGCATATGTGCTGGTGTCTTCAGAAGCCAGAAGAAGGTATTGGATCTCCTGGAACTGAAGTCATAGGTGGTTGCAAACCAACTAATGTGCGCATGCTGGGAATGACACTTGGGCCCCCAAAGCAGTGAGCACTCTTAACCACCGAGTCATCTCTCCAGTTCCTGCTGCTCTTTTTGTTTTTGTTTTTGATTGTTTGCTCTAATTCTTTGACTCTCTATATGAAATTTAGGATATTTTGTCAATCATAGAAACAGGACTGAATCTTCAGATCAGCCTGGAAGTATTGACATCTGATAGAGCTAAGTCTTCCCTTTTGTCAACATAAGATATACTTCCCCTTGTTTAGGCATCCAGCAATGTTTGAACTTGTTTCTGAATATTTTTGGCAGTTTTCTTAGCTTTTATTTTATTAATAGACTCCATTATTAAAGGTTGTTTGTTTGTTTTTTTAAATCTGGGACTACTAGAAATAAGATGGTCCACATTATGTTTCTAGTGCACAGTAGCACTCTAGAATAAAGAGTCTGAGATGTGAGAGCTAACCATGTTGGGATCTATCCAAGGTGCTTACGAACTCATGTTTGGGAGAGCTATGGTGTATGAAACCTGTTATAGGATTTCCTTCTCAGGGAAACCATGTTTTAAAAAAACTTTGTGTTTGGTACATGTTCATGTGTACACATGTGTGTACGTGTGCATGTAGAGGCCAGAGGTCAACACTGGTGTCTTTAACACTATCTTATTATTTGAGACAGGCTCTCTCACTGACTGAATCTGGGCTTAGCTATACACTGGGAGAAAAAAAAACAACCAGATTTTCTGGGGCCTGTTGGATACTGGTTCTGAACTGATGCTGATCCCAAGAAAAATGTGACCATCCAGTTAAAATATGGGTTTATGGAGGCCAGCTGATTGAGTATTGACTGAAGTCTGACTCACAGTAGGTCCAGTAGGTCCCTGAACTCATCCTGTGGCATTTCCCCACTCCCAGAATGCATAATTGGAATGGATATACTTAGAAGTTGGCACAATTCTCACATCGATTCCCTGACTTATGGAATGAGGACTAATGTGGCTGGAAAGGCTAAATGGGAGATTTTAGAGTTGCTGTGGTCATGATGCCTCATTACAGCAACTCTTATGAAGAAAAACACTCAACTGGGGCTTGCTTATAGTCCAGAGGTTTAGTCCATTATCGTCATGACCAGAAGCAAGGCAACATGCAGGCAGACATAGCACTGGAGAGGTAGCTGAGAGTTCTACATCTGGATCACAGGCAGCAGGAAGAGAGAGTGAGCCACTGGGCGTGGCTTGAGCTTTTGAAACCTCAAAGTGGCATAGTTTCTTTGACAGGGCCACAGCTACTCCAACAAGGCAAGACCACACCTCCTAACAGTGACACTCCCCATGAGCCTATGGGGGCCTTTTCATTCAAACAATCACAGTCACTGATTTAGTTAAACTGACTGATCAGAAAGCCCCAGGGATCTTCTTGTCTTCACCTCTTGAGTGCTGGGATTATAGATGTGCACCACAGTGATGCTGAGGATTTGGACTCAGATCCTTGAACTCAGTCAGCAATGTTACTGGCTGAGCCATCTTCCCAGCTGTGGGAAGCAGTAGTCTCATATTCAAACCAAACACAAAACAGCTGCTTGAGGGAGCTAATCAGATGAAACTGTAGCATCTTCTGTGTGACTTTAAAAGGTAGCAAAGACTCAGCATGAAACCATTACTTGATTCCACATGAGAGAAATCAAGAGAAAGGCAGGACCATAGCCCATGAGAACTCTCTGACACCTCTTTAGTGTTACATCCAGGAGAGGAGAAATGAGATTGTCATTAGGCCTGTTCTGAATTTCATACATCTCTCCTTTACCACCCCCCAGGAAACTCTCCATTTCTCTCAGGATTAGTATAGATGTTCTTTTCTATGCGTTCCCCAGTCTTTGGTGACACTTCCTGCTTACTTCCCCTCTTGCTAGTATACTGCAAGTCTTGCAGACAGAGGCAGTGCCTTGCTAACCACTGGGCCTTCTGAAGAGGGACAAATACCAAGTGGAGGAATAAACAAGTGAGTACAGTGTCTCACTTTAGAACAAAATATTTCACAGCATTAAAATACACGCTTTCCTTTAGGGGAAAGAGTATTGTTTACTCTCAGGAAATTGGCCCAAGTTCCAGGTCTGACTGAGCTACCTACAAGCTGCGTGGCCTTGGATAGATCATCATACTGGATTTGACCAGTTGCATATAAAAGAAGGTTCAGAGATTTCACTTCATGCTTCCTTTCAAGCCCAACACTCTGAGACTTTGAAGACAGTCCAGCATAGGTTTCCTTCCAGAGAAGCTCAGTCCCCACCATCCTCAGAGACTCCTCCTCCTCTCCCTCTTCTACATCTTAGCAAATATTAATAGCCAAAGGCATTGCTGCATGCAGTTTTTAATAGACTCCAATTTAAGTCCATTTTAGAGTGGGACTTTTCATGCTGACTTGGTAATTTGAACTATGTATGCCGTGCCTGATGGACAGAGTGCATTTTTTCCCCTGCTTCCGCCACCTGTCCTGGACTGCCTGGTGCTGGCTACAGAGGGCAGAGCATCTTAATCAAAGCAGCTGCCCCCATCAGTAGTTTAACTGCACAATGGTCACGTGATGGGGCACCAGAAGGAGAGTGGGTAATTTCTATTTCCTAATAGCTGCTTCCTCCTGCACCATGGTGGCTGCTTGATCTCTTGGGTGATTGTTGGGAAAAATCTGTGTTGCTCTTTGAATATGACCAGAGGGCAGAGGGTTCTGAAAGTCATCAGTATGTTTCCCATCAGGTGCTGTGGAGATGGCAAGAAGAGGCCACATGGAGCTTGCTCAGTTTCCTACCGCCCCTCCTAAGACCAGACTTACACAAGGGCTTTTAGAGTGCTGAGTCTAAGAATAGGGAGGGCAGGCACGGAGGTATCCTCACACCATAAGTGAGGAAAATTGAGGCTGAAGAGGGTGGGGAAGGAAATGATTGTTTCTTCTGTGCTCACCCTGTTGCAGACACTAGCTGGGAGTCAGTTACGTCTTAATTCTTATAACACCTTTCTACACAGGTTAGGGAAATGGGAGTCAGAAAGTTAAGTAAGTACCTCTGATAAAGCCTCACCTGCCCTGTAAGACATCACATGGTTTGAAGTGGTGGAAGAATGCAATGAGCCTGTTGGTCTCTAGCAGTGCTGGCCCCGGAACATGCCTGGTCATCAGAACTTTATAAACACACTAATGTCTTGGGCATTAACCCTGTAAGTCTGATTCAATGGGTCTGGGGCTGAATCTGGGAGAATGTACTTTCAAAAAGTTCAAATGATGATGATGTTTGGGAAAGCAAGGGCTGGAGCATGTGGCTTCCCTGCCAACCCAGGTCTTACAGGAAGTTCTCATTTCTCAGAAGCACAGATCTAGTCCAGCCCTGTATTATACCACAAGCAATACCTGTCACCGAATTCACTGTTTATGCGTTGCAGGGCCTCTGCTCGGCAGCTTCCAAACATCTACAATGTCAGATATTCTGGCTGCAAGGAAACCTGAGCGCCTGCTTTGGGGAACAGACACCCAGGCAAGGGGAGAGTAAAGAGGGCATTCTGACCATGTGTGAAAGATACTGGGCAGAGGTAGGGAGGCTTTGCTCTAGGAACACAGACTAAGATTTGGAGAGTGACCCTGGGTCAGCACGCAAAAGAGTTACAAGGCCAAGATGGGGTGAAGTGTGAGGAATGTCCAATAAGACACAGGGACCAGTATGGAAAAGTCCCTCAGCCCCAGCTCAGTGGCTCAGGACTACATGGCTATAAAATGGAGGATACTTTTAGAGGGCCAGAGGTAAGCTTGCTAAAGTTAGAGCGAGACAGTACAGGAGAGACCTGGAGTGTTATATGAAGGGGCTTGATTTTTATCTTAGGAGTGATGAGAAGTGACAAAGCATTTGAAGCTGTAGAAGCACCTGCTCTGATTGCCTCTTAGACACGAGGGTCTAAGATGCAGGCAGGAAAAGCTAGCAACATAGGACAGACTGGTTGCAGAATTAGGAATTTATGTATGTCAAAAAGCACCGTAAATGAAAGCCAAGCACTTGGAAAGCAGATCAGCAGCATTTCTTGACAAAAATAATATTCTTAAAGTTATAAACAGATAATAAACATAGATGAAGCTGAACATACCAATGTCAAATGAATAGAAAATTTCACAAGGAGAGAAATGCAAATGGCCAATAAGCATACGAAAATGTTACTCACCAGTAATCAAAGAAAGTTAAAGCAATCAGTTGAAATACCATTGACATACTGTCATTTGCCTATCAAACTGGCAAAGATGTGGAAAGTGTTAATACCGAGTTCTTGTTCAGGCCCAGAGAGCAGGGCACTCTGGGGGGCTGCAAACAGGACCCTGTTTTGGTACAAACTTTCTACAGGGAATTGACAACATGTATCAAAATCCTTGAAAATAGCCAAACAATTTCCTTCTTGTATTATATCCTAGGAAACTCATCATAGACATGTGCAAAACTTAGCAACAAGAATGTCAGTTACAACATTATTTACAATAAAAATTGGGACCAAGTGAAAGCATCTGTATCAGTGGACAGGTTACAAAATAAAGACCCACCCTTATCGTGAAGATGCTAGCATAAAAATCCAAAAGACATGCTGAAATGCCCCTGATGTGTTACATAAAGCAACAGAGTATGCTACTACTTGTGAGTAATAAAAGAATATATTTATGTATCTTTGAAAAAAATGTGTATCTCTAGTAGGGTATACAAGAAACCAGAAGGAAACAAGCTGTGATTAGATCAGGGAAAAAGAGTTCCTTCCAACTACAGAGTTTGTGTACTATTTGAATTTTGTATATCTGTTCATATAGTGCATATTCTAAAATATAAATACACATTTGAAAAGTAAGTTATTAAAGAGTATATACAGCATGATCCAGTATTCTTCATTAAAAACAAACAAACAAACAAAGTCTGGTGAGAGTGCATGTACACATTTATCCCAAGGAAAATGAAGCATGTGGCAAAGGATAAGGGTGTGGCTGTGTGATGGACTGAGATTCATCCTTAACTTTCCTTACATGTTTTACAATACACGCGGGAGGGTTTTGTAACACAACAAAAAGTCTAAGTTTTATGCCAAAGGGTCTCTCTCGAAAGTCCAGGCAGATGACAGCGCCGGTCAGGTTCGTGATGAGTGCTGTGTGAACAGTTCATCAGCGACACCCACCAAGCCTGTAAGTAGAGTACAGTCCTTGATTTTAGAAGACAGGGAAAAGGGAGAGTAAACAGCCTTCTGAAGACTATGCTGACAAATGCACAGCAAATTCAGCCCTGCCACGCCTAAGTGTTAACTAACACCCCAGGCAGCTTCTGTGTGGGGGTCATCACTTAAGTCTGGGTGACACTGAATGGAGCTCCCATGAGCATATGTATCAGAGTCCTGGATAAGATGATGGCTATACACTTGTCCTCACCTCGCTGTGCCTTCCAAGTATTCTCTTTGTGTGTGTGTGTGTGTGTGTGTGTGTGTGTGTGTGTGTGTGTGTGTGTTGGACAATGATTTTATCCCTATGAGTATAGCCCCCACCCAATGCATTCATTCAACCAAGCCTTTTCTCTTGCCCTTTTGTTGAGAATATGTACCTAAATCATTCCTAATGCATTGAAGAACAAAGGGAAATCCTGGCAGCTTGAACTCAGGCTGTAGACTACCTGTGACCTCATTTTCACCCTTCAGATTCTAATAATTTGTCAGCTTATACACTTTGAGCTTGGGGATGGCATTGGTGGCTAAGGGGATGGACATAGGCATATGCCAGGGCTGAGGAGAGTTTTGGGTTGGGTCATGTGAAGTTGTTTTGGAGGAGGAAGACAGGATGCAGTTAAAGTCAGGGACAGAAGCAGGGAATGTGGTACCTGGGATGGCTTTTTCCTTTTCTTCTTCTCCAGAGTCCCTGTGGACTTCTGGGTATTTCTAGCACCTTCCTGCAGCCCCCAGTGAAAGTGTTTGGGGAAGCTGTGTGGATAAAAGCTGAGCTGTTGGCTTCTGGGCCCCTCAGCAGTGATTGGGTCTGGCAGCAGCAAAGCCACCACCTAAGCAAGTAACCCATAATTAACTTCCTGTTCCCCTTCAGTCTTTGCTTATGACTGGGATCCTTTCCCACTGCTGGCCATACAGTAAGGGATGCCAGGTGGGTTGTTGAGATTCATGCTGCCCCATCAGCAAATAGAATGATCAGCACAGAGACCCACCTGCTAGGTCTCAGTTGTCTTCTCCTGGCTGGTCATTGCTCAAGCCACTAGGGCTTCTGGCTTCTGGTCTCTTTCTGTCTTGTGTATGTAACTATAAGGCGCGCAGGACACTGATGTGTTGAACATTTTCCAACTTAATGCAAATTTTTCTGCTCAAAGAGTTGTTACAGAGAGAAAGGTAAGCATAGGAAGTAGCCAGAGCTCTGGAGTCAGACAGGTCTGGTTCAATCCTAGCCATGTCCTGTAAGGCCATGCAACCTCAAAAAAGTAAATTTTTCTGGATTTATGTTTTCTTCTCCATCACCTGGGAATAATATCTCACAGAGTGATTATATGAAAGAAACGAGATTGTCCATGTAAAGATCTGAAGATAGAGCATTTAATAAATCCTAACTATTAACATTATTGCATCTGTATATATTTTAATTTATACAACAGTGTCTCACTATGTCACATGAAAAATACATGAAAGTGCCTTGAAAATGTTTAAGCATCCTATATATTAGTGGTGTCATTGGTAATAATCTCATATGGATTTCTCAGCTTTCCTGTTTCTGTGAAGACTGGGACTGCATCCTATATTGCATTGGGGGGGACTGTAAGCCCCAGGAGATGTTTCAACACGGCATAGCATAAAAAGCATATGCGAGACCAGGCTGGGATCCATTAGTTTAAGGCAGAAGAGTCAGTCTGCAGTCAAAATGTATCCATTCAACACAAATTTGTTATGTGCTACATACCTTTTTGTCAAAAAAGGGGTCTGAACAAATTCTCACAAAGCCAGGTCCTGGCGCAGTCTCCACAATCCCAGCCTGTCCCTAATAGCACAAAGGCTGTGGCCAACATGACACTTAGTCCCTGGACTAAGAGTCATTGGATTTAGGGGAAGCTGCAAGGAAGAGAAGTGAGGGAGTGGACCATATTCAACAGACATGACAGGAACTGATGCCTGTGAATCTGTTTTTTATTTACACTGACTAGTCCAGTCCCTCAGCCCACCCAAGCCTCTTTCTTTCCCCTCCACGTCATCTTTCCCTGCTCTGTCACCTACACCGTCTGCTCTGCCCCCAACATATGGCCCCTGTCACCCTGCTCTTCTGCTGTCTCAGCTGCCTGCTGTCTGGGAGGCGGGGGAATGGTATGTGTGGTCACCAGAGGGCACTGAGAGTGGGTCGTAATGGTATGTGAATCTTGGCAAGGACGTGACCTCCCAATGGGAGAGAAGAAAGTACAAGCCTAGACAAGTAAGGGGGTGTGGCGAGGGCTCAGGTGACAGAGGGGAAGAAAGGAAATTCACAGTCTCAGCATTGGATCAAACAAAGCTTCTCCCAGCCATCAGTCCCAGATTTCTTTCAGTTTCCTCAAGATGCTCTGGTTCATCGAGAAGGTGTAGAGTCCACACTTGCCAGGCTCAGAAACACTGGCCCAAGATGAAGCCACAGTGCCACCTGCACCCAGTCCATGAGGCTCTTTCCAGCTGTGCCGTTTGCCGGCCTGCTAGGGAAGAGGATGAGTCCAAGTTTGGGCCGCCCACCAAGGTCTAGGAGTGCTCCTCACCTTTTCACATGAGGAGTAGACAGAGTTGGGGAGCAACAGGGAGGAGGAGTAGAGCAGGAAGAACTAGGGAGAGAGGGAAGAGAACCCACACAGGGATTCTCCACCAAGGGTGCCTGGAAGTCCCTAGTCAGGTATGGGTGTGGCTCGACACAGGCCTCTCCATCACATGGCCTCTTTCTCTCTTTGGGAACATCTGCTGAGTTTCATCTCCGTCAGCTGGATGTACCGAATCACATTGGTATCTGTGGGGAGAGAAAACACGCTCAGGGACTATCCAACATGGATTATGGTGCTTATCTTCAAAGAAGGGGGGCAAGAGCCAGGCCTAAAGCTTGGTGACAGACTACATTCATTCAGCCAAGGTCCCTTGTTCTACGTAGGAGCCAGATGCCAGCCTTTTCTTCACTGCTTCTCCCTAGAAATGTGACCAGCCTACTGTGGCCTGGCAGGCAAGAAGTGATCTCAATCGTTTCTGTGTCAGAGGTTAGCTCAGGATCTGCTTGGCATTAACCCTTAGGCAAGCCACCAAGTCTCTACCCTTGTGTCACATTTTCAAGAAACAACGTTCATTTTTCATATCTACTCTTTGTGGGTTCTTTGTTTTTTGTTAAAACAATGCTGCTTACAGCCAGGCGTAGTGGCACATGCCTGTAAATCCCAGCACCTGGGAGGTGAAACATGAGTTCAAGTTCATCCTTGACTACATATCCAGTTTGAGGCTAGCTTGGGCTAAGCTTTTAGCCTTCATTATCTCATCTAGTTATTATTGCAACCTGCAAGGTATGTATCTCAATTCTCACTACGGCAAAAGGAAGATTGCTACTTGGAAAATTAAGATGCTCAGGGAGCCAGACATTGTGGCACACCCTTTTAACACTATCACTTGGGAGGCAGAAACAGGCAGATAGATCTCTGTGAGTTCAAAGCCAGTCTGTTTCAGGAGTTCAGGAGTGAGTTTCAGGACATCCAGGACTATGTGGAAAGACTCTGAGGCAAAAAAAAAAAAAAAAAAAAAGAAAGAAAGAAAGGGAGAAGGGAAGAAAGAAAACAAAAGAATTTTAAAATGCTCAAGAAGACACGTAGTGATTGGCATGTCTGTCCAAGCCTGCTTCTCCTGGGGGTCACACCTTCTTATACAGTTGCTGAGAGGGCCAGAGGAGGGAGGTAAAAAAGTGCTTAACATAGCGATCAATGAACATTAGTCGGATGTGTTGTTTTACTTAACTTAGGAGTTTAAAATGACTTTGCATGCTTATTTTTGTCTTTGTAAGCACAGCTGAAAACTTCTCAACTGAAGTATTTTCTCCTAGGTCCAGTTCTTACATTGAGTGGTGCATGGCATGCTAGAATCCTTTAGTTCTGCACTTACCACAACAATATGGACCACACCGCTGCCTGAGATACTACTTATGGAAGTAAAAACGATGCAGCATCATGCTTAAAAGCTCCAAACATAGCATCCTGTACCGGCATATAGCAGGTGCTCAAGAAAACTCTGTTGGAAGAGTTTACTTTAGTTTCAAAGTTGCTTGCAGTATAGTTGGCGACCACACTTTATATATAAAAAACAAACAAGGCTTATGTAAAAATAGAGAGGTATTCTTTAAGAAGACAAAGAAGGAACGTGCTTGGATGTTTGAAACTTCAGAAGTCCTTAAAGATGTGGATTGGAGAAAATCTTGTTATCTTAAGGAATCAGCCACGTGAACAATAACAAGCCCAAGCTATCGCCGGCAGTTCACCTCGTCCGAGAGGCTTTCTGACCGCCTGTTCTAAAACAGTGCTCCCTTTACTCTGCTTTATTTCCTTCATAGTGTTGTCTACTACTAAGTGATACATCATCGACTTGTCTGTGTGCTTCCCCCATTAGAATGAACATTCCTTGTTGTGTGGTGAAGCACATTTGTCATCCCAGCACTTGTGAGGTGGAAGCAGGAGGATGGGGAGTTTCAGTACAGTCTGGTTGACACAGCAAGACCATGTGTCAAAATAAACAAAAACAACAAACAAACAAACAACAATAACAACAATAGCAAAAACCAAAACACAAATCCAAAGAAAACAAGTAACTTTCCCTTGTGTTGTTCAGTCTGGTCTGAACTACTAGGCTTACACAGTCCTCTTGTCACAGCTTCCTGAATGCTAGGACTATAAGCACAGGGCCCCGGGCACAGCAGCCTTCTTTGCTCACTGCTAATGTACTCACCACCTAGAATAAATAGTTCTTGGCCCATGGCACTACCTTGACAAATACCCAGGAGATAAATGAATGATGGGAGAGCTAATGATGGGAGAGAAGTTGGTGTCTTCCTGGAAGATGCTGTGCTTAGCATCAAAAGTTTCTATTCATATCTGACTTGTCAACCAACTGTGGGCTCATGGGGAAGGGGTGATATCTTCTTAGCTACATAGTACAAATTATACTAGATAGTAAGAACTCTGTATTTATTTATTGAATGAGTGAAGAGACCTAGGTTTGAGTAGGGAAAGGCAAAACCCAATCCTTTGGTGTATCTGAAGAGAAGAGGTGCCCAGGGTCCCTGGGAACCAGACCCCAGGTAGAAGTGTGGACCATGTGGTCTCCTCATTCCAGGTCTTACCTATACCTAAGTCCTTGTTTTCTATTATTAGGCCCATCTAGCCCTGCCAGCCACCGACACCATCTTCTGCAATGAGCAGACCCTAGATATTGCCAGAGGTGTCTATGATGAGAAGGCAGGGACAGCTGTCTCACCTGTTGGTTGTCGGGTCCTTGCTTCTTTTAGGTAGTAAAGAGCTTTGTCATAATCTCCAAGATGATAGAAGGCCACACCAGACCTGTAAAGGGCCTTGAAGTTCTCTCCTTCCTTCTTCAGGACCTTCAGGCAATACTCCTTGACTCGCTCATAATTTACCAGCTCAGCCTGGAGCAGGCAGGCTGTAGAAGAAGGAAAAATAAAGAGAAAATGCTATCACCAAAACTGGTAGACTCTGCATACCTCCTGCTAGTCTAGCTTGTGGTCTACAGCCTACATGGGTCCCAGGATAGCTTTGAGTGCAGCCCAACCCATCTGTAGATGACAACATTGTCATGTTACAGTGCTAGACACTCCTGCCTCATTCTTTCTGTGATTCAAGAATCAATGGTTATAGGGCCAGTTTCATCACCATTAAGTCACATAACTAAACATGTTATGTAGCCTTATATCAGGGGTCAAATTATGTCTCTCCTAAAAGATACATGGATGCTATCAACTGTTAGTACCTGAGAACATGACCTTATTTGGAGATGGGATCTCTACAGAGGTAATCATGTTAAAAGCATGTCATTAGAGTTGGCTCAAATCATGTGACTGATTTCCTGATAAAATGGAACAGAGTATCGCTCATAGCCTTCCAAAGGACCCAACCCACTGACACCTTGATTTTGGATTCTTAGCCTCTAGTATGTCTCACATCTGTGTGACCTGGAGCCACCTAGTCTGTGGGACTTTGTTACAGAAGCCCAAAAAAGAAGCTATCAAAGGCAATAGTAATAAGACTAGCTGGTACTTGTTGACTACCTGCCTTGTACTGGAGACATGTCTTACCATTTTATATGCATTTATCTGATACAATCCTCAGAATATTATGGTGTAGGTACTATTATTACTCTGTTTTACAGATAAGGAAGGAAATTGAGCCTTTAAGAATGTAAGAATGTTCTTGAGAGTATACAAAGTGCAAGAGGCAAGGATAGGTTTAAACTAATGTCTGGCTCCATGGCCTAGACTTTTCCTTATCAGGGTATGGGGTACAAAATAAGGACCATAAATTATGTGGTTTGGCATGAAAGGACCATTCAAATGATGTTTGTCAACTTTACTATCACTCTGTCTAGCTTGCACCAGGGCCATGTACCCTGACCTCTGTCAAGACAAGTCATTGTCTTTCTCCTTTCTTCTCACTTGTGTTCCCGAGAGGGAGAGCTCTCTGATGGGCTAGCGACAAGCTCATGCAGGACCGGCTCTGGACATGGGACCATAGGTGTTTCAGGCAGGAGGAAGCTAAGGGTGGTGGGTGCTCATTCTGTAATTAGCCACATTTGAATAAAGCATCTTCCCTTGAAGGATTTTCTCATTGGTCTGAGCCACAGGACTGGGACAGAAAGAAAATGTTCCTGGAGGAGGTTGAACCATCTCAGGGCCCTGGACACTTCACTGGGAGCCTACTGAGACACTTCCACTGTATTTAGTAAGTACCGACTAGCAAAGAGGTTCATTGTGCACACTGGAAGAACTGCAGAGGGGAAGGTGGGAAGGTACTTGCCTGTTTCAACTAATCAAACCAAAACAGAGACACTGGACCACCCATGGCCAGCCTGGGTAGGGAGCAGGAAGGGCTGCTAGCTGATGTGTGGCTGTCTCCCAGTGTTCATATTAGAAGAGTTGTCACAACACAGGGTCTCTCTGTGTATTCTTGGGTGGCCTGGAACTCTCTATGTAGACCAGGCTGGCCTCAAACACACGGTCTACCCGCCTCTGCCTCTTGGGTGTATTAGATACATGTGCCACCACACCCAACTTTAATCTTAAGAGTTCTTATTTCCCAGTTTCTATCCCCAGTATCTTCCATCACACATTCAGAACCCAAAACCATCCTTTTGCATACCAACAAGTGAACCACACAAACTCCCAACCAGAGGATATGAGAACCAGGAAATCTACGAGATCTAGAAACCAACCCACCAGGTTTTCCTAGCTGTTAGGCAGAAAGCCAAAAGCCAGTCAGTAGGGGCAACAGGCTCACCCTCAGGGTGACTGTTTAGACAGTCACAAGCCGTTGGTATACCAGAGGCTCCTTCGCCATGAGCTGATGCCACAATCTCCCCTCCACCTTCAGAGGTCCTGGACTCCTCTGTCCCTTACCCTGTCCCAGGCTATGCTGACAGGGTGGGCCTTTGACAGGGGCTTTGTGGATGTGATCCCACTGACAGCTACCTGTGTGGGATGCGGCTCCTATGTCTGCTCTTGGAGCAGGAGGATTTCCCTTGTGTAGTTCCTTGCGCCATGTCTGATGTCTTCTCTGACCGGGCACAGTGCCTTTTTGCAGTCTCACCCTCCATCTCTAAACACACACTTGTGTTTACTGACCTGAGAAGTCTAGGAGGGACCACTGCTTCTTTAAAAAATAGTGTTTTTGGATGCCCAAAGCAGCAGAAAAAGGAAGCAGGAGACTGGGAAGAGGAGAGCCCAATCCTCTCTCAGCCTCTAAAGGGGAAAAGAAATACAGTGGTCTACTTTGGCTCTCAGCTCACAAAAATGTTTCTAATTCCCTTGTAAGCAATCCTATGGGAACTGGGGCACCTGGCTGTGGACTGGGTTTCAGGCCTGAGAGGTGGCAGGGCCAGGCTGGTTACAGGGCGTGGAATCCCTGCTCACACTGGAGGAGCACCCAGCCGAGAAAGGCTGAAGCAGAAGGTGGAATGTGGAATCCAGATAAGGAGCCGGGGTGCCACGCCAGTGTTTGAAAGAGGATGCAGGTGGAGAGGGTTAGAGACCTGAGCCCTACTTGCCGGTGATATAGAGGCACCCTTCTGCTTGAGCACATGTAATAAACCTACAATAAGACAAGACATTTGTAGGCAGCTTTGAGTGTTGAAGAACTTAAGAATGAGGTGACAGTCTGATTCCAACCATTTATCTTTTTTGTGTAGGCTGGGAGTTTGCAAGGGAACCCTCTTCATAGTAAGGGTGTGTGTGTGTGTGTGTGTGTGTGTGTGTGTGTGTGTGTGTGTGTGTAAGTAAGAGGGTGTGGTATATAGACACACATGTATGTAGATATAAGCACCTGTATGTGTGTGTGCAGAGGGCAGACGACGTAGCCTGCCATGGTCTGGGACTTGGTATCTTATTCCCTAGATACAGGATTTCTTACTGAACCCAAAGCTGGGCTGGTGACCAGCAAACCCTAGAAGTCTTCTTGCCTGTCAGACCCTTCTCTGTGCTGTGGTTACAGATGTGCATATGAGCACCCCTGGCTTTACGTGGGTTCTGAGATCTGAGCTCGGGTCCTCACACTTGCACAGTACTCTCCTTCACTGAGCCATCTCCCTCTCCTTACAGCAATGCATCCCTTGGCTCACTGTGTCAGAGCTGGGCTCAGGTCTTCACACATGCTGTGCATGTCATTAAATCTCCACAACTCCATGGAACACATTCTATTTTTATAGTCCTTCATAAATGATGAAGTTGGGTTCAGAGAAATTAAGCAACTTGCTGAAGGCCACTCAACTAGAGGGGGATATCAGTCCATTTCTACCACACTCCCGAGAGTGTGCCAGAATACTGGAGTATCTGCGTTTGAGGCCCTCAGAAACCTATACCACTCCTGGGGAGAAATAACACCTTGCAAGCTACTGTGTCCAAGGGCAACCGATAAGAGTGTGCTTTGTAGAACATGGACAGTGGGTGGGGGTGGGGATGGGTCAATGACTCTCTACTTCAGGCGTTTTTAACTTGTGGCTGACAGGCCATATGTGTCCCTGGCTAGCTATGGCTGTGCCCCCAACATATTTATAGATGGCAGTGTCATATTACGGTGTCAAATTTTGAGTTCCCCTGGTTCATTTGCAGGGGCTGAGATACTGCTAAGAAGACAGGTGCTAAATCATAAGGGAAAGGGCAGAATGGAAACACCAATGGATGATGGAAGGGGCCTCCTCAAGCACCAGGGAAGTGAAAGAGTGGGAGATTCTAACCCCACCATTATGAGCAATGGGGGGGGGCAGATAACTTTTTGTTAAAGGATAAAGTCTTGGGCATTGTGGAATGGTTAGCATGCCTGGCTTCTCTTCACCAGGCACTAATTTTAACAATTGACAAATACCCCTAGACATTGCTAAATGTCCCCTGGAGGGGTAAAAATAACAATTGTTTGAGTATGACTGGTCTAAGAGAAACTAAGAAAACTTTTCTAGGCAGCTGGGAAGAGAGAGGGAGAAACGGGGGAGGGAGCGATAGACACACATTGAGAGGGAACACACATGCACACTGGCTGAGCCTGTCTGAGGGACTCCAAGAAGCCACATCAGGCTGGAGCAGAGAGCCCAATGGGAAGCCTGAGAGAAAAATGAAGCAGCAAAAGCAAGACACCAGGATACCCAGACCTTCTTTCCCATTGTGGGGTAGTGTGGACTTTCAGGGTATTCATTTAAAATGGAAAGGGACAGGCAGGTCTGGGTCAATGCCTGACAGTCAGTGGGTGGAACTAGCTAGCACAGGGAAACCCCTGTTGTGTTTCTTCTGTGGTTCCTCTGCAAGTCAAGAAAATTTCTGCTGAAGAAGAAGTATCCTCTCACTCTGCTGTGTTCTGCTGTCTGTTTAAATTAAAGTTGAATTGTATCATGTGCCACAGACCAATAGTCCCTAGACTAGCCTGCCTTTTGCCTCTGACCAACAGGACAAAAATAGTTTTCTCTTTGTAGTCCTTGAATTCCTACCTGCTAAAAAAAGGGCCTACACGGTATTAAATAGTCTCTACCATCCTTTTAGATCCAGCAGCCTGTGTGGGGGTGGGGGCAGGGGACATTGGTCTCTTCATCTGGACCCTTGCCAAAAGGAATTCCGTCTTTCCTGCTTTAGGGGATTATGGTCAGCATAAGAAGGCAATGGTCAAGAGGTGAGATGACTTATCACCCCTATCCCTCTGTGTGTGTGTGTGTGTGTGTGTGTGTGTGTGTGTGTGTGTGTGTGTAAACCGGAGGAGAGTTTGAAGTGGCCTTCTAAGGCAAGGCCTCAGGGAAGGCTCTTTCTTGAAGCAAAGCTGTTAAACCAAGTGTTAAATCAAGAAGATAAGCCATCTGTCTGTATATCCACCCACTCACCTACACATCTATCTATCTCTCTATCTATCTCTCTATCTATCTCTCTATCTCTCTATCTATCTATCTATCTATCTATCTATCTATCTATCTATCTATCTATCTTTTTAATTCTTAAAGTACCAGGAGTCAAACCCAAAGCCTTGAGCATACTAGGCAAACACTCTGCTACTGAACTATATCCTTGGCCCAGGAAGTCATGGACTAACTAAGGACAAAGTTTGTTTCTGGGAACAACACGGTCGGTAGTTATTCAGTGGCAAGAGTTGCATGATGGGAGACATGTCTGCACTGGACACATGATGGGCCCAAGCTCTGCAACAACCAATTCTAAGAGCCTTCTTGGAAACACATCACTAGCTTTCTGATTTCTAAGTCTCCTGAGAAGTCTGAATGAACACACCTAGAGATGGTTAGGCAACAGAGAATAAGGAGTTAAGATAAGTCTTACCCATGTTGAGACAAACCAGAAGGGACACTCTGTCAAGTCTAATCGGTGATGCTGGCAGTAGCTGGTGTGATCTACAGGCTGCATTTGGAAGCTGTAAACTTCCAAACACTCCAATCACAGATTCCTCTGCACTGCCTACATGGGTGGTTGGGGTATAATTTTTTGAAAATATCTGGCAGGCTATTTTAGCTCCAGGAAGACGTCTATGCTCATAAAAATTAAAAAACAAGTGACTTAAAGAACTTCAAGAACCCCCCTCCCCAGGAAACCTTAGGTTTTATCTTCCCTCAAACAACCATACTGGGGCCGCAGGCTACAGCCTAGAGGATCTTCTCACTCTGGTACCTGTTTTGTTGTTTTTTTCCAGGTGCATTAGGGGCATAGTGACTACCTGGGCAAGATGCTGCCAACTGGCTTGTGATGAAGAGAAAGCAAACGAGAGGAAGAACAAGTTCATGCAGACCTGACTCTTGCCTTACGGCTGACTCACCCGTGTGCCCTTAGCTGAAGCTTAGAAAGGAAGCAGGGACGGGGTGGAAAGGAAAGAGCTCCTGGGGTTGGTTGAGAAGGAAAAGGAACCCATCTACAAAGCTTCTTCACTACCCTGAGTTGTTTTATGTCGTCCTCAGAAGACACATAAGAATCCTGATCCTCAATTCCTGCAAATGTGATCTTGATTAAAAGTGTCGGTTTAATCAAGAGAAGATCACTGGAGACCATTACAGAAAGCCACAAATTCAGAGAACAACTTATCGTGGGTCTCAGCTCCAGCTGACACATCTATAACAGAAGCCCTATCCCTAAGGCTCAGGGAACCATCAAGGAAGGAAGGACAGAGAGATTCTAAGAGCCAGAGGAAGTCTACTGGAAGAGTGTGCCTTGATATAACTGGGAAGCTACATACATGAACCCTCAACATTATGGCTGCCTAAACAAACTCTAAAGAATTTTAACACTAGCTAACATCCTAATATGAATGGAGGGAAAACTCAAGGGTCCACCCCTAGATGAAGAGTGCTGAGCAACTAAGGACGGTTCAGATAGGGAGATTCAGTCATCCTGAGCCTCTAATTGGCTATCAAGCAGTGAGCTCTTAAAAAAATACATGGACATACAAGTAACACTAAGTAGACTCAACAGGTTGTCTCTATATACTTATTCACACACATGCATAACAACACTAATTTAAAAAAAAAAAGAGGCCACGGATTTGAGGAAAGACATGAGAGAAGTTAGAGGGAAGAGAGGGAGGGAAAATAATGTAATATTAATAATATTTTTAAAGGGGGGGTGTTGGAGCAGGCCTCAATCCAAATGTCTTTATAAAAGGAAACATGGACAGACACTGAGACATAAATAGAGAAAGGCCACAGAAAGAGACCCGGTGCTGCCTGAGGCTTCCAAGTATTTGGATAAACATTCTTTCACAACTTCCAGAAGGAACTATCCGTACTGACCCCCTGACCTCAAACCCTCAGGCTCCAAAGTGGTGTGGTAAGCAGGTTCCTTGACTTTAAGGCCTCCAAATCACTAGAGTCCTAGGAAACCAAAGCACCTTCCTTGCTGCTCTTCTGGCCCAAGAACACCCTTTACATGCCTGGAGAGGAAAGTTCTTTCCAATTTGCCAAAATTTAAAGTTATTTCAAGGACCACTGTAATTAATGCACAGTAGGAAAATGGAAGGAGTGAAGGATCCAGACAGGTGACTTTCGGAGTATTTAATGACCGAGATAAGATTACAGCCACTCTGGGGCACGCTGGCTTAGTGTCACCTGTGTTCAGCAGGATAGTGGCGCCTGTGTTTGTGACAAAATGACACCGTTGATATGTGTATATGTATGTCATAGTGCCGGGATAAACACTGATTTTCATCAATATTGTTTCTTAAGGAAGCCACTCACAAACATGGTCTAGCCAGCAATGCACACATGGATAGCAGAAAATTTTCATCTTGAGTGTCATCCCATACCACCCCCCTCCAAAGTTATAATTGTGCATTCTTGAGAATAGGTCAGGAAGCCCAATTTTATCTTTCCACAAAAGTGTTGATCTTCTCTTCTGCATATACAAATGTTCTACTCAGTTTTGATTTCTTGCTTTTGTTTTGAAATCTGGAATGTACAGGTTCTGCTTACCCCAGCCACTCCCCAAATCGAGTCTGGATGCTTGGTTTACTTACCAGCTTCCTCCCTAGTGGTGTATTTGCTACATTGGGTTTGGTAAATACAGAGTATTTTTAAAAGAAGTTGAGAAGCCAGGAAGGGAAGATTGGGGAATGGGAAAGAGAGTTCTGGGCCTATTTTCTCTTTCATAGATCAGCCTGAGGCAACCTCAGACTCTACAGTTGGCCCTCAGTCCCTTTCCTTGTCATAAATGAATTCTATGACCCAGCTGGCTAACAGCTTTATGGCTGGAGTAAGCAAAGGACCACAAATTATTGGACTGCCCTGGACCTCCTGGCAGCACAAGACCTAGGAGCCTAAAAAGCTGTGGCAACAAAAACAAACTTGACTAGGTTGATCCTCAGTTCTGTAAGGTCCAAGAGAGCCAATGAAGGCAGAGAGCCATTTTTGTAGCAGACAAATCGCTGTTAGCACATCAAAGCAGACACTGGAGGCCAGGTTCCCCCTCATTCCTCACCCCTGCCAGTAACAAGGCCCTCCTGGCTGTCATACCTCACCCCGACCCTAAACTTCTCCAGCTCATGGTCTGAGCTTTCCTTGCCCCAGCTGCCCTTCCTTCTATAATTCAGTCACTTTTGTCACCTGCTCTCTTTTGGGCCTCCTGGCTGCTGCATCTGATTCCTCTCCCTCTCCTCATGTGGTTCAAAGTCATGTCCACTGAGGACTCTCCCAGATGTCCCCACTTCTGACTACACTTTCCATATACATGCATACATACATACATACATACATACATACATACATACCATACATACATAGTACATATATACATAATACATACATACATGATACATACATACATAATACATACATACATGTGTGTGTGTTTGTATATATAGTCTTCCATCATACCTAAGAGCAGTCGTATCCTTTCCTTTTTCTTTTCCTCTCTTCTTTTTTTTTTCATTCAGTTGCCAGATCCGTTTTGTAGCCTCTGAGTCAGAGGCTACAATGTCTCCAGCATGATTCATTCTGTGCTCTGGGTTAAAACACCTCATCTCCTAGCATCTCAGTGTTGAAAACTGGCAAATACGGAGGTAGTTGTGGTTTCTAGCTGTTTTCCTTGTAGGCTTCTTAACAGGGTGGAGAAATGTCACTTCGGTGCAAACTCTGAAGTCTAGAGTGTGTCTCCTAAAATCACCCACAGAGGTTTATCTGATGCGGGGAATCCCTGTATCATATGTCCACAGACTCAGGACTCAAGGACTATAGGGATGTTCTGCATGTGTGTCCCTCCCCCATTCTAGCACTTGGGAGCTGTACTTCTCTTTTGACACTGATTTTTTTTTTTTCCAGTACTGGGAACTGAACCTCACACATGCTAAGAAAATACTCTACTATTGAGCCATATGTCTACCCCTTTCATCTATTTATTTATTTATTTATTTATTTATTTATTTATTTATTTATTTATAAAGTTCATACACTATATTTTGGTAATAGTCACCCCTATTCCCCAAACTCATTCCATATCTACACTCCCTTCCCTACCCACCTATCTTTGTGTTATTTTTTAACCCATCAAGGACAATTTGTGCTGCCCATATACTGTAGGATATGTGGCCTGCCACTCTCATGTAGTCAATCTACTAGGGGCCACACCCTTAAAGAAAACTGGCTCCCATCTCTGTCCCGACAGCTATCATTTCCCAATAGCTTCCCAGCTAGGGGTAGGACTTATGCACACCTCCCCTCTCCAAGCTGGAGCTGTATTTGAATTTGAATAGGTCTTGCACATGCTCTCATATCCATGGTGAATTCATATGTGCAGCTGCCCTGATGTGTCTGGAAGCATGGTTTCCTTGGGGGTCACCCACCACCTCCAGCCCTTCTGCCCCCTCTCTTCCACAATGATCCCTGAGCCCTGAGAGGAGGGGTTATACATGTCCCATTTAGGGCTGAATATTCCTCAGTATTTCATTCTCTGCACCTAGATCAGTCACGAGTCTTTTTTCATCACCGTCTGCTACATAAAGAAACTTCACTGTTGAGAGTTGCACCAATCTATGGGTATAATGACAAATCATTCGGAATTGGCTTAATACTATGTCAATTTTGTAGAATAATAGTGGTAGATTCTCCCCCAGGGCCTAGGACATATTTAGTCACAGGTTCTTGGCCCACATAAAGTGCCAGGTATGGGTTTCATCTTGTAGAGTAAGCTTTTAATCAAACCAGAAAATGGTTGGTTACTCCCATGGTATCCCTGCCTCTGTTGAGCCAGTGGGCATGTCTTGCCAGGCTGGTGATTACTGTAGCTTTCAGGGTTCACATCTGGTGAGACTGATGATTATTTTTCTGGTAATGTGCGTAGCACCTTCAAAGAACTACAAAAAGTAGCCAGCAGGTATGAATTTTGCAGGTGAGTACCAGCTTGACTTCTCCATGTTCCATGACTCAAGCATGTGGTGTCTTCAGTAACAAGGTCTTAATGGCAAAGTTCTGGAAGATGACAAACCAAGAGCGATGACAATTGCCTGTAATGTTTAGGGGGTATTTAGGACCCCATTGGCCAACAACTTCAAAGGCGGTAACTCTATTCCTGGCATTGTTAGCCTGTGGTATCTAGTAGGAGAACTTTTGCCCTGTTATACGGTAGCTCCAATTAAACATTTTATATATGTGTATGTTTTAGGAAGCATTTATAGTGGCCAGTTTCCAAAGGACTTTTTTCTTAAGATCTTTGGTGTTATTTCTTCCTCCCCACATTCCATCCTCTACTATGCCCTCCCACCATCCCTTATTCCAATTTAATCCTTCCTGACCTTTTAATCCTCTTGAGCCCTTTATAGCACTAGGTTCTATCTTCTTTCACTTGAACTATCCTCTTCATGTCTCCGTATATCCTGACCTCTATAGGTATTCCAAATGAAATACACGTATCTGAAGAGTCAAAGCTAATATCCACAATGAAAGAAAACATGCAACATTTGCCTTTCTGGGTCTAGATTACCTAACTCAGAATGACTGTTTCTAGCTCCATCTATTTACCTGTGAATTTTATAATCTGGTTTTTCTTGGTAGCTGAAAAATATTCTATTGTATAAATGTACCATATTTTCATTATTCACTAACTGGTGGATGGACATTCTAGGCTGTTGCCATTTCCTGGCTATTGTGACTTGAGCAGCAATGATTATATATGAGCAGGTATTTCTATGGTAAGATATAGAGTCCTTTAGGTATATTACCAAGAGTGGTCTAGCTAGATCATGTGGTAGATCTACTTGTAGCTTTTTGAGGAACTTCCAACAGGCTGCATCAGTTTGCACTGCACAGCAGTGAATAGGTGTTTCCCTTTCTCCACATCCATCCAGCATTTGTTGTCATTATTTTAATCTTTATTGTGAGAATCTTACTAAATTGCCCAGGCTTGCCTTGGACCTGTGATACTTCTGCCTCAGCCTCCTTAATAACTGAGATCACTAATCTGTGTTTCTTTTCTTTTTCAAAAAAGATTTATTTGTGTGTGTGTGAGTGTGTGTGTGTGTGTGTGTGTATGTGTGTGTGTGTGTGTGTGTGTGTGTGTGTGTATCATATGTGTGCAGGCACCTATGGAGTCCAGAGAGGGGCATTGGATCACATAGACATGGGACCACAAGCAGTTGCAAGTCAGCTACATGGATGCAGGAAACTAACTAAACTAAGGTTCTCTGGAAGAGTGGAAAGTGCTGAGCCATCTCTCCAGCCCCCAGATCTGTGTTTCTTAAGAAACATGAAGCTCTTAAGCTCAGGACAGTGATTAGGTACTCCAGGACTAGTCAAAGGGCAAAGGTATCAGATGGCCAAGCTGGAGCTGGGAAATCTGCATGTGTAGACAAACAATTGTTCTCAGACAGAGTGGCATCCTAGTTACTTCTCTTGGTGACTTGAGATTTCTTGTTGACAAAGAAGGGGCTGAACAAAGTGCTGCATGGTGAAATCAGAAGAATTCAGCTATGTGTCCATGGCCAGTAGCCATGCACCTCTTAGGAGGCCAATCAGCACAAGAGTGGGGAGTGTGGAGGGAGCACAAAGGGCGAGACCTGCTTTCTAAGTGCTGATCTGAGTCACTCTTGACATCTGCCCCCAAGGCATGTTCTAGTAGTCTGTACATTTTTCAGAAGAGGAATCAGAGATGTAAGGAAGTTGAGTCATGTGCCGAAGGCCACCAAGTGAAGTGTTGGAGCCAGGGATAGACTTTAGGCCCATCTTCCTGTCAGTCACCATTTATACACATATCTACCTTCTTCCTGTCCTCTCTCCCCAACATCTGCCAATCTGTTCTCCATGTTTGAAATGTGGTCATTTCAAAGTTGTTATATGGACTGGACATGGTGGTGAAATCCATAATCCTAGGGTTCAGGACTCAGTGGCAGGAGGACTGAGTTCCAGGCCATCCTAGGCTACGTAGTGAGTTCAAAAGCAGCCCAGGCTACATAGAGAAATCCTTTCTTATAAGACGAATAGACAAACTAAACAACAGAAAGGGAGAAAGAAAGAGAAGGGGAGGGGATAAAAGGGAATAACATGGTATGAAATCTTTTAAAATTAGTTTTAGTCAACATAATTCCCTTGAGATCCAAGCTGGTCACAGTTCATTTTCTCTCATGTCTGAATACTAGTCTATGGTGTGGCTGTACCATAGAGGCACACCTGAGATATATTTATCCTCTGTTAAAATTAAGTTATAGAATAGTTCTGCCACATAAGGTTTAAGAATTGTGAGTTATTATGAATACAGCTGATAGAAACCATTATTTCCACCTTTATTTCTTTTGAACAAGCACCTAAGTGTTCAATTCCCAGTTGTAAGGGAGAACATGCCTCCAGTCTCTTGCTACAAAGTGTAAAGTGAGTTTTAGTTCCTTGTAGAAGGCTTTTTTAAGGATCACATACTTCCCCTCCATTTCTATTAATATCTTACCGAGAAAGCATGACTTTTGAAAAGTCTATCAATTATAGCATACTCTTGCCTACAGGTGAGGCTTGTATAGAATGTATTGGGGGAATTGCTTACCAATGAAATTGTGTCTGCACAATGTGATCATCAAGTGAATTCTTTTGGGCATGGCCACAGGTACAGACAGGGTGGATATCTCATACAAGTTATCACAGTTTTATTTTTCATAATCACATTCTGAAGTCAGGAGATGCCCATCTTTGCAGTTGTCTATGATACATGTTTGCTCTTCCAGACAAACATCGAGGCTTTTTAAATCCTCATCCAGCACCTGTCATGGCAGTGGTCACAATTAGTAAGTAATATGACCTAGCAGGTATTGTTGGCTCTGCTTCCAGAAGCTGGGGTTCTGGGCCTTTATGTGACTTTCTAAGCTTCACACTCAATTAGCAGGGAGACAGCCAGGATCACCCAATCACACCCACGGAAGTGGAACCTGGTGTTTCTATTCTCCAATGGCCTCTTCCAAGACCAGAAAGTGGGAAATGGTTGTGAGGATGGCCAGATGGGAGCCAGTACACTCTGAGTGGCTGAGTCTTTGGTTTCAGGAATATGTCCCCTTCCTGCCAACCAGAGGAGCCTCCCACTATGCCACTGCCACTGCCACACCCAGGACACACTTGGCAGATTTATCTTGAGGGGGTAATTTTTTATTCTATTACCACACATTTCAGACCTCCTACTTTTATAGCTGACCACAGGTTCCCACTAAATTCAATATGAATACTGTAGAGCGTTTCTGCTGTCTCTCTTGCTTCTGGAACAGTCTCTTAGGACTCCTTTTGCCATTACCAATCTGCCATTTCCTATCTCTGAAGCCTCCAATTGGATGGCCCAGTGCTTTTGGTACCTGCTCCCCTGTCACTATCACTGTGGATGCCGTCAGATGTCCTTGATAAAGCTTCCAATAAGGACTCACTTCCCTATGGCCTGTGCTGGAGCTTCATAAGGAGAATGCCTAAAAGACACTGCTTTCTTGAAGCTTTTATCCTTATTCACTCTGCTGGCAAGCTATCCCTTCACACTGCAGAACCTGTATGTGTAGATTCAACCATCAGTCAAACATGGGACAAAAAGAAAAAAAAATCTGCACTGTACTGAGCAGACTTTTTACAAGTTTCTAGTAAAAAGTCCGCTATATACAGACTGTACCGACATTATTCCCTAAGGCAGTTTTACAGCTGCCCACATAGCAATTGCATTTTCAGGTCATGTACGTAGTCTAGAGGTGATTTAAAGCACACAGCAGTATGTGTGGAGGATACATGCAAATATAACACTGCATTGTACAAGGAACAAGAGGATCTACAGATTTTTGCTCTCTGGAACCAACCTCCATTTGGATTTGGAGGATGACCAGTAACCCATGAATGGCAGATGAAGGAGCCAAGGTAGAATCTTCTCAGGGAGGCTTATACCAACAGTTGTTAATGGGATTTTGGAATCCACGGGAGAGAGCTGTAGCACTGGGTCAGCCCCAAGGTCAGTTCATCCTTTGGTGACTGTCTCATATCATTTCTAAGAGGGAGGGCCAGACTTGGCTGCTATGGTTGCTCTCTTTCAAGTTATCACAACCACAGTCCCCAAAACTCACTCTTGATCTTGATGCAATAGAGAAGGCTGTGGGTGGGTGAAGGGTGACAGGACAGAGAGTGCTGAGTCTGTTTTAATTCCCGCTCCTCTTTCTGGAAGCTTGGAGGTAGGTACTGGGTGAATTCAAGTGAACCAAATACAGCCGGGAGGGTCAGTTTGGCTATTTGCTATGTGGTGATGGGTATATGGGTATGATCACTAGATCAGCTCTGTCTGGGAACATATCTTGGCCTGTCCCTGAGCCAGGGATGCAGAGCAATCAGAAGTCAGAGTTTCACCCTGTTCTTTTTGGGTAGAGAGGTTGTTTGAATGAGAACAGCTCCCACAGGCTCACATATTTGAAGGCACATTACATCCATACCACCTGAGGTCAGAAGCGTCACCCACCACACCTTCCTGTGGCAGCCTACAGAAAGGACAAAAGCAAAAGAAGCTCTGGATCTCTGCTTGCTGCCCTTGGATCAGGATGTAGGACTCTCAGCAACTGTGCCAGCACCATGTCTGCCTGCATGCCGCCATGCTCCGCACATAGCAATAATGGTACAACACTCTGAAATTGTAAGCAAGCCCCAGTTGAATGCTTCCTTTATGAGAGTTTCCTTGGTCATGGTGTCCCTTCACAGCCATAGTACCTAAGGCAGTTCAAAACTAAACAAAATGAAACAACAGCAAACGCAAACCTTTCTGTTTGCTGCCATTCTTGAGTGGCATCCCTTCTGCCCCTATTGTCGCTCCCACCGGTCCTTCCATCATGTTATGAGCTGTTTGGGGGTAGGTTAACAGGCACAACTGAAACAGAAAGAACCACCCATAGCCTTTCTGGCAGCACAGTATCAGAGCAGATTGTTAAAATAGCCACAACATGGACTAGTACGACTCTAGCTAAATGAATAATGGCACATGGATGCAACTGGGAACACCGTGGAGAATAAGGATATTTAATGGCACAAAAATAGTCTCAATGAAAAATACTGGTGAAAAAATGGAGAATGAAAAAATTTGTGTAATAAGTATCCCCTCCCCCAGGATAATTTTCACCTCAGAGAAGTATGGGGAAGCTTGAAGGTAGGTACTGGGTAATTCAAGGGGATAAAATATAGCCACACTGCCTTGCTGCTTTGTGTATGTAATGACTGGAGTGGGGGGGGGGAGCTAAAACAAGGAAATGGGGAAAAAAGAGCAGGTAGAAGGAATCCGCCAAAAACAGTAAGGGTTTAATAACTAATTCCTGATCATGTGATGGTTGATAAGTTTTAATAATAAGCATTTCAAAGAGACAGACATGCGTTGTATGTCACAAAACCTCCAGTAAAACCTGGAGTAACGCAACAGACTAGTGTAGTGATATGAAAGGAGATGGCAGTGGGGATTGGGCTTCCCTTAGTGACATGTAGGGGAACTGAGCACTACCTTGTGGGATCGAAAAAGCCAAAGGAGACACAACTGGAGAAAGGGAAATCTTGAAGTGACTGATAACTATTATTTATTTGTTGTCACAAGTTCTTATACTTTCAGCAACTTCAATGACTACAGTGTTTTATTTTTTAATTAGAAACCAATAAAACAAACCATGAAGGACAATCAAACACTGGTTTCTAGTCTGTTAAAGAGAAGAGTTTTCCACACAGACAGTGCTTGGTTATAGCAGTAACTTAGGGTTGTCTGAGGTTGAGAGGACTGGGGACATCCTGATCTTCAAATACCCGAGAGGAGAACCAAGGGACAACACACCCAGTACTCTCTCACTACCAGGATACACAGCCAGGCCAGAGCTGTCTTTATCCTCAGCCTAGGAGGCAGCTCTGGGACCTAGGAGCCTGCATGACACATAGAAGATGGGCAGCATCTGTCTGTGACTTCTCCCATGGGCACCTGCCATATCCATGATGGAAGATGTCATTCTGTAAATATGTTTCTCTTATTGGTTATGAATAAAGCACTGTTGGAAAATAGGAAGGCAAGATAGGCAGGACTAGGAGACAAGGAGGATTCTGAAAGATGTAGTAGAGAGGAGTCAAGATGTAGGGACTTGAGAGAAGAAGTCCGAACTCTCCATTAAGATAAGACCATGTGGAAACACTTAGATTAATAGAAATGGGTTAATATTTAAGACAGAGCCAGCTAATAAGAAACACTAGTAACAGGCCAACAGTTTTATATATAAGACAATGTCTCTGTGTGTTATTTGGGGCTGACGTGACTCTGGGAACAGGCTGGCGGGATACTGCCACATCCCACTCCATCATCACACTCTATCATCTCACTCCATCATCCCACTTGCTTTCTTGTTAAGCTCTATGGGACCTACAGGGACCTAAATGATGGCAGAATGTATCTTCTCATCTCAAGTCCTTGCTGTCAGACAGCTGAAGACAGGTCTGATTTGTGAGAGCACCTACCTGCCTATAGTTCTTCCCCGCTGCTTCAGTTCAAGGAGAAAAGCTGGGGAACCCTGGGGCAGAAGATGGAATGTGAAGAAAAACAGACACATCCAGGCACATCTGAGTGAGCCTCATTCACTTACACAGTGTCAGCCTGGAGCCCATGACAGCCTAGAATCCAGTAGTTTCTTTCCTTTTTTATTTTCTGGATGTATATGAGGTGTGTGTGTGTGTGTGTGTGTGTGTGTGTTGTACATGGGTTATAGAGGCTAGAGGCTAACTTTGGTGTCCTCCTCTGTCACCTTCTACCATATACATTGAGACAAGGTCTCTTACTTGAACCCAGAGCTCATGATTCAGCTAGTTTAGGTAGGAGTCTTGCTCTGGGGATACTCTTGTCATCACTTTCCAAGTGCTGGGCTTACAGGTAGGCCACCACTCCTGCCAAGAACTTATGTGGGTGCTGGAGATCTGAACTCTGGTATTCAAGCTGTTTGGCAGGCACTTTACCCATTAACCCATCTCTCCAATGCCTACCAAGCAGTTTTTATGTGTTTCCTGAATGGATCCCTCAATCCCAAGAAATCAGAAGGGAGTACAGGCTTTTGACCCTTTGGTCCAGGAAAGGGAGTCCTGATAGACTCTCAGAGGGCATCTGGTCAACTTTCCCTTCACTCAGCCTCCCCACACTGACAACAATGGTATTGCATATATCTTGCTCATCTTTCCTACCCTGTGGCTGCTTAGGGGGTAATAGTTCCATGGCCCCTCCTTTGTCCTTAGAGTTTTCTCATCTCCTTCCCACGCTCCTTGAGCCTCCTTTGCCACATCCTACTCATCTCCCATACACTTCCTTCTACTGACATTAATATAGCCACCTCTGCACATAGTCCTCATCTTAATCAGTTTCTCCATGTCAGGCACAGTGCAGGGTGTAGGTGGCTGTATCATTTAACCATGTGGCATTCCTGTGTGATATGTATCCTAAACCCATGCAGTAGTAAACAAAGTGCTCACAGGGTTTGTGATCTGTCTGGACTTAACAGAAAAGCCAAGATTCAAACCCAGATCTGTATTCTGTATGCACACAAAGATCTTCCTCCATTACTCAGTCCTGTTCATCTCGGGGGTCCTGCTGCACAGCTTAGGCTTTCCTCTGTGTTTTGTCCCCCTCTACCTTCTCCCCCCTCCCAACACATGTCCACACAGCTCTCCCTTTAGAGGTAGAAAAGAGTCTACTCAAATCTTAATAGTTCTGTGGTCTCTGCAATCTGGAGGTGACAGGTCCATTAGAGAGAAAGGCTCAGTTTTGACTTAGTGTCACTAAAACTCAGACCTGGCCAGATTTCCCAAGGCTATTCATCCCTCGGCAGAGAGTGGCTTTTTTTGTGAGATGCTACAATTTGGCTTTGGCTGCTATCTATTCCCCGAAACTCTTGCACTTGCCAGCCTGTGTCTCAAAAGCTTTTTTGTTTCTTTCCCTGCCTCCCTGGGGTGGATGACTGCATGGTTAGAGTCAAAGTCAGAATTTTTGATGAATCAGGGCAGATACAGCATCAATAGATGCTATTTCAAGTCATTAATGGATGCCAAGATCCATACAGAAGTTTATATCATCTTTAACCTCTCCTCAACCCACCATCCTCTCAGACACCCCATATCCATCCCTAACATCATGACATACAATGAAGTCCCTTGGCCAATTCTTTGAGTTGCAAGGGTGGCCTGGCAATCTCAGCCAAGTTCTTTGAATGCATCACTGTCTGCACAGATGTCTCCTATCTCCCTCTCCAGACCTGGCAGTTTCCAAAGACAAAGGATGAGACAGGAGGATGGCTATGAGCCCTTCAAGATCCTTGTGGTTCAGTGCTCCTGAAGGGGGATTTGGAAAGAAGCTGCCCCACAGTTTATAAATAGGGAGACAGAGCCTTTGAATGATGGGCTCTGCCTGGAGTTGCTGGGCAGGTTTTCGGCAGAAGCCTGGTCTCAAAGTCTGACCCCCACATGACATTCTGAGAACAGAGTGGATCAAGTTTGGGTGGTAAAGAGCCATGGCAGGTGTCCAGTAAAGATCAGATGAATGAGTAGGCTTCCTTCTGGTACTCTGTCAGAGCCAGCAGCAGGCAGGATTCCCTACACAAGAATCAGGAACACTCATCCCACCCCTTCCCAAATGCTAGAGACACATTCATAATGTTCAGGACCAACTTATGTCACAAGTGCTGACCTTACTCCTCCAATCTCACCACCAGATCCAAACTTATGCTAATGTGTGGGCTTCTCCCTACTCTGTGAGCTACCACGCAGTGGGGATAGAGCTGGGTCCTACCAGGGAACATAAAGAGAAAATATAGGGTCTGGGATAGTTGGTTTGACATCTTTCATGTGATTATCTGACAAAGACAAGGCATAGCTGATTCCCAGAGTGATACTGAAAAATGTGTTTGTGTGTTGGGTAACCTTGGAGTAAATGTAAAGAAAGCAAGAGAGCTCATAATCTCTCTACACAGAAAACTAATTTCACCATTTTTATTTTGTTGTTACTTAGTTTTTCAACACACAGGGTTTCTTTGTGTAGCCCTAGCTGAACTGGAACTTGCTTTGTAGACCAGGCTGGCCTCAAACTCACAGAGATCTACCAGCCTCTGCCTCCCAAGTGCTAGGTCTAAAGGTGTGTGCCATCACCACCCAGCATCATTTTTCTTTGAAAAAAAAAAAAAGTTACGAAGCATACAGTTAGAAAAGCCAATATTACAGAAAGATTTCAAGCTGAGCTCCTTTGTCTGTCTGTCTGTCTTCTGTCTAGAGTTCCTTAATTAACCTCTGTTTTCAAAGGGGACAATTAACTGCTTCACTATAATTGCACATAATCTCAAATGTGAAGGCTGTTATCTCCTCTTAAACATTCAAATAAGGCAAATCATATTAAATGCTGTTCTACATTACGCCTTTTTACATAATAAATTTTGGAGACTGGTTTCTAAGGACACATGGAAGCACGGTGTTCTGTGTAATGGCCCGCAGTTCAGAGGAGAAGGACATAGTGAATTTATCTCTAAGAGACAGGAAAGGACTTTAGAGGTCCCAGAACCCAACCCTTTGTTTTCCTGAACTAGAAACACTTAACTCAAAAGGTAAAATTCCCTGGCTCAAGGCACACAGCAAACAGGAGACAGAATTGTAGTTCAGGTCCCTTCGCATCAGTCCAGGCTTCTCTTCTGCTGTGTCCCTGAAGATGGGTTTGTGGAAAGACAGCAGCCATGTGTCAGCTGCCAGACACACCCACTGCACCTTCCCCAGCAGGTGACTTTGTCTGTGTCTGAAGTCAACACCTACTCTTTGCATTCCCACTTAAATGTCTCAAGACTTGCGGCTGGAGCCACACACTCTGGAGCAGGCAGGATACCAAAAGGAGGAGGCAGAGTGGGCTTCTGAGTCTCTATGCTCATTAAACAGTTTCCCGCACTGGCTTATATTATGGAATATTATTTTGAGATGTGTTACATTTGTTTACACTGTGGAACACTTGTTTTAATGATGCAAAGATGTGTTGCATTCTTTTATGTTGCATTTGTATAACTCTGTGAAGCTGTGTTATGTTGCCTGTCTAAAACACCTGATTGGTCTAATGAAGGGCTGAATGGCCAATAGGTAGGCAGGAAAAAGGATAGGTGGGGCTGGCAGGCAGAGAGAATAAGTTGAAGGAGAAATCTGGGAAGAGCAGACAGAGAAGCAAGAGAAGGGGAGGAAGCCAATCACCCAGCTACACAGCAAGCCACGGAGTAAGAAGTAAAAAGGGTGTACAGGAAGGTGAAAGTCTAGAGGCGAAAGATGATGGTATAATTTAAGAAAAGCTGGCTGGAAACAAACCAAGCTAAAGCCAGACACTTATAAGTAATAATAATTTTTCTGTGTGTATTTATTTGGGAGCCGTGTGGCAGGCCCCCAAAGAGCAAAGAGTAAAAACAATCAACTACAGGCTTATTCTTCTCTGACCACACAAACCCCAGTCACTTTTCCATTGATGTGGAGGTGTTTAGGTTTTACAGTTGGATGTGAAATGTTCCCATAGATTCAACTGTTTGAACAGTTTGTCTCTACTTGGCTCTGTTCAGGGGGGTTGAGAGATAGCTGGCAGACATAGGGCAGTGAGAACTGGGCTTATGGGATATAGCCCTGCTTCCTGCCTCTTCCGGATTGCAGCTCATGTAACCAGTAAGGCTCTCACTGCCTCCACCACAAATCACTCCTGGAGTCAAGCCTTCCCAGCATGAGGGACTGCGAGCCCCAATCAATCCCTCCTTTCTTAATTTGTTTCTGTCATAGATTCTGTCACAGCGTGAAAAGTCACCATCACACTATCACACAGAAGCCAGGACAGAAGTCAATCTCTCAGGACCATCATGAAATGAGAAGCCTGGTCCCAGGAGGCATAGCACAAAAAGGGATGCATAAGTTCTAGAAGAAACAGCAAAAGGATGGACAAGGAGGTTGCCCTAGAAATGTCAAAGCATATCCTTCTAACAGTGGTGAGATGTAGTCTATGTAGTTTCAAAAGGAGAAAGCAGACGGACCCTAGAAATTCCAAGAAGGCACCTTTTAGTACCTAAGCCAATGCCTGCAGAGGCCAGAGATGGTAGACTGTCTTTGGCTTTAAAAAAAAAATTGATTTCATTATGGTTTAATTATGTGTTTCTGTGTGGGTATGGCAAATGGGTGTGGATGCCCAAAGAGGTAAAAAAATGTCAGATCCCAACAGAGTTGAAGTCACAGGCAGTTGTGAGCCACCCAAAGTGGGTGCTGGGACCCAGACTCAGGTCCTTTTCAAGAGAAAGACACACTCTTGACAGCTGAGCCACCCCTCAGCCCCCATCTTTGATCTTTTTACACCTCTTGCTGTTGTCTGGGCCAGGTTACTGTGTTATGATTAAGACTAAGCCACACCCATTATCTGGGAAGAAATATAAAATTGTTTCAAGTGTACATCTGGCTCCAAAGGTAATCAGGAAGTCTTGGGTTGGTTGGTTGGTTGAGATATCCAGTTTCCATCCTCACTGTTTGGAACGGGTACAGCCTGGCAGTGAATGAGTACAGTGGAAGGAGAGCTTCCCATCCGTAGTTGGTGCCCAACCTTTAACACCCCAGGAGCAGCTTTTGACTTTTCCACATCTTGGTGTTTTTTCCTGTCCGCACAGCAGCCAGATCTTTGCACCTTGCACAGATATTCTTGAGTATTTGGGCTGCAGGGAGTTTGGTTTTAAAATCCCTTCAAGCATTTCTGGCTAGAGGACAAATGTCCCTTGGAGGCTGATTAAGGGGCGTCAGAGTCCACTGTGGACACTCAGCCCCAAGTCTGAGGGCAGACGTCTTCCCTGAACATGTTCACACATTTAACCCTTCCATCTTTCTCTTGAAGATGGTTTTGGAAGCTACATTTATAAGATCTTTAAGACATATTGTCCTACAGGATGGCCTCAGAGGACAGCAGCTTTGATTCTCTCTTCCCTCCCTCTCCTCAACCACCAATTCTTACTCCAAATCTCATCTTTTTGGCCATTAGGTAATGGTTTGTTACTAGTCTTTTAAGTCATCTTCACCTTGCCATCCTATTTGTAATTCCTACACCTCTATATTAGGCTGCCTGATTCCCCATCTGTTTTTTGCTAAATACTCTTTATTTTAAAGACTTCATCTCAAAATCTTCACCCAGTTTTGTATATTTTATATGTATCCATTCAGTCACCTCCTACAGTCTCATTGAGGGTTGACTTTAAAGGCAAACCACTTATGAAGCTGCTTAGGGCCTTGGCTAAGAAGTATCCAGTGCTTGTTTTATATTCTTCTGGTGCCTTCTTCAAATTATTAACAATTTTGAACTTGTAATTGTAGGGAAGGTCTGATGCATAAGAGATAAGCACAATACTGTTCCTTGAAGCCCCATTCATACATGAATTCACAATACCCCACAAGTACAGATTTCTGACAGATCCATGACACAGAGTTCAGTGTGAGTAGGTAAAGGTGTCATATCTTTAAGCGGACACGTTGGCAAAGCCAAGAGACCACACTCTCCCTAAAACTAGAAACTTCTTCAATTTCAGGGGAGCTAAGAGGTGGGGGAGATGTTCTAAGTAACACAAATGTCCTGTAGAAGCCAATCATATCCTTCCTTACTTCTGTTGAATCTCTGGCTTAGCCAGACACTTACACTGAAAAAAAGAAGAAAGGAAAAGATGGGTAATCCATAATTCCTTCCTCTTTCCTTACTTATCAAAAAACTGTGGAAAGTGTGTATGTAGCATCTGCATAGAAAATATGCATTTAAGAAAGTTAAATAAAAGCAGTTCATTTGTGCAGCATTTCTACTGTTCCAATAGGAATAAATTATGCATGCATGTAGGCACTACAAAATATGAATTGTGTGATTTTTGATTCCTCATACAAGTTAATTAGTCATATTTGCATTTAAAACTGACATTGCACAAAACACAGATGAATGATAAAATTCATTTCAATATAAAAATTTAACTTTCTTTTCTTATAATGACATTAAATAGCAAATTTTAAAACCACCATGTCAAGAGAGAGAAACCATGAAACAAAGGTTTTATCTTTTGTCTTGTTTTGGTTTTTTGGTTGGGTCTTTTGTTTGTTTGTTTGTTTGTTTTTCTTCTTCTCTTTTTTTTTCATTTTGAATTTTTTGAGACAGGGTTTCTCTGTATTGCTTTGGAGCCTGTTCTGGAAGCTCTGTAGAACATGCTGGCCTCAAATTCATAGAGACCCACCTGTCTCTGTCTCCTGAGTGCTGGGGTTAAAGGTGTGCACCACCAACACCCAGCTTATGTTGGGTCAGTTTTGAAACAATTCAGTTTGAATTCACTGTGTAGACCAGACTGGCTAGTTCTGGATGCCTTTGTAGACAAGGCCGGCTAGACGTGAACACACTATATAAACTGAGCTAGACCAAGAGAACTAGCCTTGAACTCATGACCCTTTTGCCTTAATTTTCCAAATACTGGGTTGAAGTCATATCCCAGGTAAAATTTTCATATTTTAGGATCATTAGTGATATGATTTCCCTGATTTTTGAACAAGTTCAAAAATCATTTCTTTGGTTTTTTTTTTTTTTTTTTTTTTTTTTTTTGAGACAGGGTTTCTCTGTGTTACCCTGGCTGTCCTATAACTTGCACTGGAGACCAAGTTGGCCTCAAACTCAGATATTAACTCTGAGTTAATCTGCATCCTGAGTGCTAGGATGTGTCACTACCACCCAGCTTAAGTTTTATATTTTCATGTTGCGCTAGTCTCTTGTCAAAATTAAGTTCCTATTGCTGTGATGGAACACCATGAGTGAAAGCTACTTGGGGAGGAAAGGGTTCATTTGGGCTTGCTCATCCCAAGCTCAGTTCATCACACAGGGAAGTTGCTATGGCAGGGGCTCAAGCAGGAACTAAAGCAGAGTCCATGGAGCGATGCTGCTTACTGGCTTGCTCTCTGTGGTTCACTCGCCCTGCTTTCTTATACAACCCTCCCACATCAATCATAATCAAGAAAATACCTCACAGACTTGCCTATAGGCCAATCTGATGGGGGCATCTGCTCAGTTAAAGTTTCCTCTTTCCAAATGATTCTGGCTTATAACAAGTTGACAAGAAATTATGTGCTCAGCTCTGACCTCCTGATTTCAAGACATGTCTACCAGAATCAGTAAAGTTAGTTTTAGAGAACACTATCCCGGGATTTCTCTTGGTACAAACTTGCTTCTAGGGCTTGTCATACTTTTATATTGGGGTCTTCAGTTAAGACTAATATGATACTGTCTACCTTTTGGTAAGACAAAACAAGTCTCCCAAACATAGCTCTAAATAGATGGGAAAATGTCAATAGAACAAATTGGTGTTTATTGCAGGTCACAAGAAACATAAGGGCACAGATTTATGGTCTTTGTTTGTACCCAATGGTATTTATCCCCACTGTTGCCATTTAAATCTTGAACATCACTTGACAATATCAATAAAGGAATGTATGGTGCATATCTGTAGACCCACCCCGGATGTGGCCTTCAGAGCCCCAAGAGGAAATGTTCTACCGAGATTCCAAGGCTCCAGGAGAATCGTGTGTCTTGCACAGGGTCAACAAGACTCAACCAACAGTTGAATGCATGCTTTCTATGTGGCCTCAGTAAAGCTTAGATTCCTCAATCTTACTGGGCAGGTTACATTAGCTTGTCTATTGAAATTCTGAAAGGAGAAAATGTTATGTCCTTGAGTTTCCCAGAGAACAATTCACACAAAACTCCATCTATTAGCTTTGCACAGCTAGCCAGAGTCCTCCTACCAAAAATGAAATCTGAGTCAGAACAGGCAATAACCTGGGGCCATTTGCACACTGTCTGCATACCCCTCTTGGACTCCCAGGGATACTCAAATGTGTGTTAGACTAACACCTCTCACTGCATCCTAGCATCTCCCTTGCAATTCTTGAGAGTTCTATAGACAGCACACACGTTCCTGAGCCTAAGTTTTCTCCAGATGCCTCATCACAGCCTCTTGTTTGGAGAACACAGCCCTTAGCAACACAGCCTAATTCTCTAGGTAGTTCTGGGCTATGCTAAGTCCCTTCCCAATGCCAAGCCTCTGTCTCTACATATGGCTTTATGTGGAAGACAGTACCTTAAGAACCACATCATCAGGTTACCCAGGGGTCACCAGAACCCTGATGGAAGGGTCAGCTGCTTTTCTGCCAGGATGAACTTGATCTTGCCCACTACTTCCTGTTAGCCAGGACTCATTGTAAAGGCTAGCTCATGGGCCAGGCTGCACTGTGCTAGCCCTAGATAAAACAATGCAAGTCTTTCTTTTTTCTTTTCTATCCAAAGATAATTGAAAATACACACTTCAATTTTTTACTTTGTGTTTAAAATAATTATGAAAATATTTTAATGATAATATATAAATACTTCTAACACAATGATAAGTGGGATTAAGAGCAGGATATGAGACTGTATGCACAGGAGGATCAAGAGCCTTGCTTTGTAAACACACACACACACACACACACACACACACACACACACACACATACACTCAAATTTGTGTTTGTGTGTTTTCGAGACAGGGTTTCTCTGTCTAGCCCTGGCTGCTCTGGAACTCTCTCTGTAGACCAGGCTGACCTCGAGCATAGCGATCAAGCTGGGATTAAAAGCGTGTGACACTACTGCCAGGCTAAACATGGCTTTCTTGAGGTAGTAGAGTTAGAGGTTGTTCTGCATTTCTTTAAATGTTTTGTTTTGTTTTGTTTTCCAGAAGAAACCATCTATATAGGTATCTACTACTTTGATAATCCCACAAAAATGGACCATTTGCTACTAGCTCAGACTTCTGAGAGACTGGGAAGTAATTTTATGAAGCAACCCAAAGGAGATCAATGACAAACTTCTCATCAATGTGATTTCTGTGCAGAGCCTTCCTGCCAGGTGATGAATGTTCCACAAAGTGTAGACCTTGACTTCGACAAAACTGTTCATCTTGTCATCACTCACATGGTTATGTGAGATCTGAAGACATCAGAGCCTTGAATCAATGTATTGTATATTTTTCTTTCCTGATGACCAGGACTGAAGGCTCCCCAAAGAATTTTGAAATGTGGCTTTGAGAGCCCACCGGAGTCTGGGTATCAGTTAGCAGGAGAGGTTCAGAAGATGCCGACTTTTTGCATCAAGTTGTGATGGCGAGAGCATTGCCTTTGGAGATGGATGGCTCTGAAGCCTTTGGATACCCTTCTGCAAGGCAGATGGCTGTATTTCTTTTGGTAACATGCACAGGCACGCGCACGTGTGTGTGTGTGTGTGTGTGTGTGTGTGTGTGTGTGTGTGTGTGTGTGTTGCTTCAGCACTTGAAGGCAAGAGGATCTCTGAAATCAAGATCAGCCTGATCTACATAGTTCTAGGTCAGGCAGGGCTACAGAGGGAGCCCTGTAGGTACCTAGTAATACACAAGCTAAAGAATTAATATTAATAACTGATGAGCCCCAGAGAAGGCAGCATCAGGGAAAGTCTCCTAGGGTCTCTTTCCATTCTGTCACCAGTGAGTTTTTCAAAGTGTTTGGGTGGTGCAGACAGAAGTAGAGGGGCTGACCAGACCTCAGCCCTGCCCTGACTGGGCTGGCCTGACCAAGGACACATCTTGGTCACCGTGGAAATGTAGCTACTTGTGGGGTGGGGTGGGGTGGGGGGCAGGCAGTGCTAGCTACTTACTGGCCAGTAGCCAGAAGCGTAGGGTGAATGTGGTTCTTGAAGTCAGGCTCCATTACCACTCCAGAATCACTGCATTAACCATCCCGAGTTCCTATGACTCCACCCACAGCTGCGCTGCCCTTTAACTATTCATCGGGGCAGACACCAGTATGCCAGGAAATCAGAGGGATCAAGTATCCTTTTATGGATTCACATATTCCATCTTTCAGCCCCATTATTTTCTCTGGTGCCATTATTTGTAATACCGTCACCGATTTCACCATTTCTGTAACCTCACTACTAGTCCCCTTAATAATAATCCTGTACATTATAAGCTACTTCACAACGTATATGTCTTCCCAGGCTGGGTTTCACCCTAGTAAAGATGATTTCTGGTGGGGGAAGGGTAGCACAGTGGTAGAGCGCTTGCCTAAAAATGACCTCAAGCATGGCATATTGTGAAGGCAGAGGGAGGCTGGTGCTCAAAGCTCAAGGGGACACCAACAGCAGATCTACACTTGTGAATGGAGCGTGATGGCTGTAGTATTTTCAGCCTCCAGACACATCCACCATCGTGTTTTTCCTGCCCCTCCCCCGCCCTCTTGCTGGAACAGGCCACAGTTAGTTCAGGCAACTTTCAAGGTTGGAAATGAAGAAATGTCCTTTTATTCTACAAGAGAAGCTTGACTATGCTCAAGTCCCAGCACACTGGCTTGGAGGAGAGTGGTTTTGTCACTGAAGGGCAGTTGCTTAGGCCACTGTTTCCCACAATTCACAGGAAGTCCTTTGGAAGACCCAGGGTTTTCCTTCTTTGCAGATTTTAAATATTTTATGCAAAATATATACATTAACCTCATCTCTAAAGTGCACTGTGGAATGTATAACTTTAGTCCAACAGAAGAACCTCATGTATAAGGCCAAAAAGGACTCAGCAGGGCTAGAAACCTACCATGAACCCGGAGCTTTTGAGGCTCCTGGCAACCTGGAGCAACCAGCAAGACCCAGAGAGAAGAAAGTGGCATTTTTGGAATCCATTTTGCTCGGGAAGTTGAGGACATCCTGGAAAAATCCCCGTTGCTTCAGGGGCAAGTGCACTTGAGAGAAGGCCAATCCCACCGGGATACACACTTAAAAGAAGACACAGGCCAACTTTGGAGCCGGTGATACCTGAGTGGAGCAGGCAGGTGCGTTGACTGCGCTCAGAACCCATGGCTTATGGGCGCCTGGGCGCTGCCTCTATATTTTGGACCCAGGTTCACCAGTGAGCAGTAGCTGTCGGCCTCGCTGGGTCGCCCTCTGTCTGTCCAGCCATTTAAAGATAAGATTTACCATGTATGTAAGGGAACAGATGACTATGGCCTTTGGAAGGCATCATCTTGAAAGTCTTACTTTTTCTCAAGCGCCTCCCTCCCAGGTCTCCTCCCTAGAGCACTCCTAAGAGGGAGCCAGCGCCACGGTGTGCTTTGCCGGTGCTCTGGGACCCAGAGGGACTAGGTTGGGGCGAGCAGGGAACGTGTGGCACTCGGGGCCCCTGGAGGCCCGGGAAAGGAGGAGTGGGGGGCACGGCGGGGCGCGGCTCACCTGCCAGGCTGTTGTAGCAGTCGATCTCGATGGCTTCAACCGTCTTGCTCTGTTCCTCCGAGAGATGGCTGGGTTTGGGGACCCCGGCCGGGGAAGCTGGCCGCGCGTCCCGCTCCCCTGGGGGCGGCAGCAGCCCCTTCAGCTCCAGCAATGCTCGGTGGTATTTGCCGATGGCTTCACGGAATTTCTTGTCCTTGTAGCACTGTGCCCCTTGGCTCTTGAACTCGTGCGCGCGCCGGATGAGCTCCGCGGGCTCGGCCGCCGCCCCAGCCTGGCCCCGTTCTGGGGCTCCTCCGCCACCCGGGACGCACGGTGGCGGCGCGGGCCGCGGCCCCTCGCCCAGCGCGGGCGAGCTAGGGTTCCCCGAGGCTCGGGCCGCCAAGCCCTTCCTCTCCATCCGGCCGCCGCCCGCGCCTGGAGCGCACCGCGATCCCGGCTTTAAAAGCGCCGGGCGCTGGCTTCGCGCCCCGCAGACTCCGCGGCGGCCGTGACCCTGGGCGCCGCGCGCTTGCCCCGCACTCCCATCCTACTCGCCAGCCGCCCGAGGCTGCTCCCTCCTCCTGCGATCGCTCCCCTCCCAGTCACCCCCCCCCCCCCCGTTCCCGCGGCGCCCGCCCTCGTCCCCGCCCTTCTTTGCTCCCGCAACCTGCAGCCGCTGGCTACCGGACCCTATGCACGCCTGGCCGTGGTGCAGGGGACAGTGGGCCTGACTGGGGTGGTGGTGATTGTCGCTGACCCGGAAGAAGCTGGGCTTGCTCAAAGGAGGGGAGGATTAACGACAGAGAGGTCTCCCTGGTTCCTATTCATTCAGCCTTCCGAGGCACGCCGTGGCAGAAAGAGGCAGTGGGGGGAGGGGTGCATATGTATGGAGAGGGCGGGGGTGTTTCACCCCAATAGCTTTCTTTAGAACTAAAGAGACGGGGAGCGACTGGGGAGCAAGGAAAAATAAGCAGGAGCCATTGCTTGTTTTGTTTGCAGCAAGGCATTACTATTTTAGGTGGCAGGGCCTCCCCTTTGTGGATCCAGGTTGTCGCTGAGGTGTGTCTCCCGGGCTCCCAGGACACTGGGTGCACGTCTGCGTGCCAGGCGTTGTATTTCGGGAGCCTGTGTGTGCTTACGCTATGTGCGTGCTCAGCTATGCAGAATGAATCACAGAATGGAAACACCTGTTACTGTTGGTCATCAGGCTTGGCGAGCACAGGGTTCCATTTTCCATTACTAGACAGTTCCGCGCCCTTCCTGGGAAGGTTCCTCTCCTTCATTCTTCCACTCAATCTTGAGTATCAGCTATGGGCTGGAGATTGCCTGAGGCTCGTAGGCAGATGAAAATAGACAAGTTACTCCCCGCCCCCTGCACTCCAGAAATGCCCAGTTTACTGCGGGATGACACACTCCCCACTAACTAGCAGTCTCTGGACCAGGTAGTGGTTGGGTTGTAAAGTATCACCGAGGAGGAAGAGGTGCTGTGGGCACTCTGAGGAAGCCTTATGGGCATAATAACATTTGAGGATCCTGAAGGATGAGCAGGATTTGGGCATGAGGAAGAAGGAACATTATCAGCCAAGGCTGGGAAAGTGCATAGAGCTGTGATGTTTGACATCTCAGGTGTATTGGGACACAAAAAATGCTTTGACTTTGTGGCTGTGGGAATGAGAGATGTCTAGGAGGGATTCCAGGGGTTTCTGGATGAAGCATTTGGATTTGATTTATAGGCAGTGAAGAAGATAGATTTGTTTTTAGGCTCTTCATATCATTTATGATGCTAAGAGAGAGAAAAGAAACTAGCTCCCAGTGATTGTCAAAGAGTGCTTCCCAGGTCTGCAACATCAGCATCTTCTGGAAATTCTAAGGCAAGGGTCCAGGACTTCTAAAAGAGCCTCAGCTTTAGATCTGGCAACCATGCTTCTGAAGCTCCAAGACTGGCTCAGAGACACTGTTGTGAAAACTTCCTACTTAGAAGTTCAGGCCTTGGACCAGGAATATCGGCATCACTATTGAGCCTGTGGGAAGTGCTGTGTGACATTCCCAGCCCACTGACCCAAAGGTTGCACTTTAACAAGATTGGCAGTGATGTATATGCCTACTAGACTGACCTGCTATTCGGCACTAGTTTAGGAAAGTACAGACAACTGTCAACAATATCTCCACCCCCTCCCCTTATAACTAGGCTTATAAGGTCACCTCCAGACTCTAGGTTAAGTTTGTATTTCTGTTTCGCAAATATAAGTGGTATGGGGCAATGTTTGCAATTTATTTTCTTTTAAAAAATGTATGTTTTATGTGATTTTACTGCTTCCCCCTTGAAGTGCTGGGATTGAACCTGCGAGCAACTACTCTACTGCTAAGCTGGGCCTCTATGCTTTATCTTCATGGCTATAAAATAGCTCATTGTTTGTCTGTACCATAGGGGTATGGAACCAATTGTTTTTGCAGCCAGAGAGCTTTTTACTGTACATTATGCCAGATACTAGAGTAAGTACTTTATATGTAAGTCATTTAACCTTCACAACAATCTAGTGAAATAGGTGCTGATAAATTTGAACACTCTGCCACAGAGATTTGTGTGTGTGTGTGTGTGTGTGTGTGTGGGGGGGGGGGGGGGGGGGGGGGTTTCCAGACAGGGTTTTTCTGTGTAACAGTTTTGGCTGTTCTGGAACTCACTTTGTGGACCAGGCTGGCCTTGAACTCACAGAGATCCGCCTGCCTCTGCCTCCTGAGTTCTGGGATTAAAGGCATGCACCACCATACCCAGCCAAAATCTAGTGTTTGAACCCCTGCAATCCTGCTCCATAATCTTTTGCATCATTCTTTACATTTACTCTTATTTATTCTTCTGCTCTTATTTATTTTTCTACCTATAAAATTACGTTAATTTTAAAGTGCTTTGGCTCAAATCCAGGGCCTCATTTGTGCTAGGCAAACATTCTACCACTGAGATATACACCAAGTTCAAGGAAGTCTTGAAACATAGTGTCAGTTTGCTTTTTCTCCCTCATGTGTCCATGTGTGTATGTGTGTGTCCCTATGTGTGAACAGGTATGTGTGGGATGCAGGCACTCAAGCATGTGGAGGCCTGAGGTTGATATTGAGTGTCTTCACTGATTGGTCTCTACCTGTTTTAATAAGGCACTAGAATCCAGGATTTAGGAAGCAATTAGTCTAGCTAGCCAGCTTTCTCTGGGGAATCCCTCTTCCACTTCCAACTGCTGGCACTAAGGGTGGACTCCCAAGCCAACCTGGTGTTGACAAGTGCTTAGTCACTAAAGCCATCTCTCCAGCATCCAGTTTGTTTTTTAAAAAGTGACACATCTGAATATGGTGGCTCCTGCCTGTAATCCCAGCACTCAGAGGCAGTAAGTGTGCTTCAAATTCAAGATTAGTCACATATAAGTGAATTCCAGGTCATCTTGGGCAACAGAGGGAAACCTTGTCTTTAAAAATATAATATAATGCACATTTAAAAGATGGGACAAACCTGTGCTCCCAGGACAAATACATCATTAAACAGCCTGCTTAATAACAAGAGGGAAACTTGCATAAATAGTTCTGAATTTGGTAAATGAGAAATGTGCATCATCTTAGCCCCGATATATTTTATGCTAAAAATGAGTGTTTTCACATGTGTAGCTACCATCTGTAGAGAACTGAAGTCTTTAAATTGGACCTGAAACGGGTATACTAAATTATACCTTGTATTTTGTAGACTGTTCCTTCCCTAAGTGTTCTATCATCTTTAATCCCACTTGAGACTCATGCTAGTTCTAGAGAGGGTAAGAAGGGTGAAAAGTCTTACACAATAAGTGTACAGTTTTCTGTCAAGTGAGGCACTCTGTTTGCTTAATGGCTCAGAAGCTTTGAACTCAGGCTGGTGCTGGTGTAGGCTGGAATTCTATCCTGGCTGTTTCCTGGGAAAGTTATTCAACTCTGGACAACCTCAGATTTCCTCACTCATTAAGTGGGGGTGGGCTTGTTGTTAAGTGCTTGGCAGATGGTAACTGTATTACGACGTAAGTCCTACCACGGCTGGATCCCAAAATGATGTTGTGGCGGGGCTCCAATCATTCATAATTATCTGATAACTCCTGGCTCTTTTGATTTTCAAGCGGTATATCCAGTTGATCCAAAGGAAGAGGTTGAGAGTGGATGCTCTGAGAACCATTTGGGTGAAAAGCCATTTGGGTAGAAAGGGCTGTGGATGACAAATAGCGAATAGGGATCCAGACCTGGGATTTGGTAATTTCTGAACAAAAAGACATAAATAAGGTCACACTAACCATGTAAAGGTAAATAGGCCTAGGGAGATGGCTCAGTCAATAACATGTTGGTTGTGCAGGCAAGCCTGTATAACCCCACTGCTGGGGAGAAAGAGACAGGGAGGTTCCTGGAGCTCCCTGGCCAGCCAGTCTAGTTTGATCAGTGAACTCTGAGTTCAGTAAGAGACCCTGTCTCAAGAAATGAGGTGGAGAGTGATCCATTAAAAGGTAAGAATAATGACACGACAAAGTGCTTTTGTTGTTGTCCCTCACCCGCCCCCTGCTGAGTCTGTCTTCAATTCTGGACTTCAGGCCAAGGTTTTAAGAAGCAGATAACCTGTGTGACATTTCCTTGCGTATGATGCAGAACTCAACACAAGGCCTTAGTACTCCTGAGAGTGAAGGGGAGCACCAGTGAGGAAGGGAGGGAAGACAATGAGGGGAGGGAGTACAGAAGGAGTTACTATGCCCATCTGTCCCACTTGGCAGTGCTGAATGTGGGTGACTGGAATTACTTTATTTGCTTGTTTTCAGTACGCTTATGTCTGGCTAAGCCACCCATTTGTAGTGTGTTCTAGCTTCCCAGAAACGCTTGCTTCCCCTCAGATGGAATAAAGAAGTGCCAACAAGAATTTCTCAAATAGTCTTTCATTAATTATTGACCATATGCCGAACATTATTTTAGGAAATGAGCAGAGAGTGGATTTAGGAGCTATAAATTCAGTGTTTCTCAGACTTTGACAAATGTTTGAATTGCCTGATGATCTTACAAATGTGCATCTCTGATTCTGGTCACTTAGGGCGGGGTCAAAGTTCATATTTCTAATAAGTTCTCAGGTGTGCGAGCTTTGCTTGCCCATGGTGTACCCTAGAGAGAGCAGGTGCTGGAGGAAGGGGGAGCCCCAGGTTTCCCCTCCTCTCCTAGCTTTACCTTCCTGTGGGTGGTGGGGTGGGGGTGAGGTTGTTCCTTCTATTCCTGGTCAGATTCCAGGAAACGAATTAGTCCACACTTAACAAGAGCAGAATCATCAGCTCCCACTTCGTTTAGCTCTTTCTTCGACGTTATTTGGATGGAGCAGGTAAAGGGAGTCAGGGCCTCCTTGTTGGATCTGGCTATCTTGCTTTCTCCTTCTCAAATGCATAATGACACATACTTTTTATTGCTTGCTTTTCTCACCAAACGTAGCAATTTTGGTGCCTCGTTCAAGAGGGAAAGCCCCTTGGAAGCTGTTGGTTTCGGGCTGCTGGACCTAGGAAGAGAAGCCTGCATAAATCTGGCATAATTCCGATGCATGTAAAGAGCTATTTTGATTTCTCCCCCATCAGTGGCCCTCAGGTATACTGCTTCCTCAGGAACTTCACAAGGAAGGATGACTGAGCCACAGTAGGGTCAAGTGATCATGAACTTTTGATCCATCAGCATCAGAACTTCACCTTTCATCTGGTCACACCCCTCAGAATCCTGTGGGTGGTCACATCACTCGTGGCATGGCTCCTTACTGCTGAGGCAGGAGGAGCACTTGGAAGGGAAGAATGGTGGTAGCAAGGTGCTCCTGCTCCATAGGAGTCCGCCCTGTACCATCTCTGGGTTTTGATGTTGTTTCTCTGTCCACTGATCTTCAAAGTCCCCTCCTTTTGCAGACTCATTCTAGAGCTTGCCTGCCTCCTAAGGAGAAGGCTGGCGCTTCGTGGCTTCTTCCTTTAGCTCTGCTTCTTGAGCAGACATGAGACATATATCTGAATTGTTTATTCAAATCAAAGCTTTTAAGGGTTTGATCACATGCCAACCAAACCAAAGCTATTTTGAGGATGTTTTGATAATTGCACCGAGTTTCACAATTTACCTGAGAAGATTATAGCATTTTCATCATCTGTTTTCATCCATATGTAAGAAATACATCATTATGTTCCATCTTCAGTATGAAGTGCCTTCAGAGATTATCAAGGAATCACAGAGAAGCAAGAGGAATTGGGCCCCTGTCTTCCCTGGTTGGCAGCTGGCACCTGCACTATCAGTTCATCCCATGGTTGAAAAGTCACCGTCTGCCATGTGATTTGGCCCACGTATTACAGAAGGAGGGACTCTTGAGCCCCAGGATATACGTTAGTTAATATCTAACTTCCTGAACCAATAGGATGGGGAATTTGGAGAGGGAGCAATCCTAGACACAAAGCAGACAGTGCCTCCTTGAGGAGCTTAGCCAATAAGGAATTCAGGAGACAGAGAAATGTGATTAGGAATAGAAAAAACAACTTTTTAAAACCAAATTGACAGATATTTTGCCTTTTGTCCAGGTTGATGCCCAGCATCTGAAGAACTGAAATTAAATATGTCTCCCAGTTCTCTTACTATGAAGAGAGGATCATTGTTTCTCACAATAGTCTTCAAATACTCTTCTATAGAAAATGTGAAGATTTTAAATTATTTCACATCTACATGTAGTTAGCATGTGTTCCATATTTTAATTCATGATACCTTCTCCCTTTCCCACACTAACAATGAATCTCTATAATTTTATACTTCCTACACCAAGCTATATTTTGAAAAGATCTCCCTGCCCTCCCTCCTCTCTCTCTCCACACAATCCACCCTCCAGCCTCCTCGTCTCCAGTGTCAATTAGATTCCCCCCTTGGGGGCCATGATATTCATTATTTAGAACTGGCGAAGGCTGTCCTTAGGAGACTCTTCTGCTGTGGTGTGGGTCTGGGAGAAGTGTCAATCGCTGATGCCCTCTCACTGCCTGAACCCATCCCATCCTTCATTGATGGCTCCTATTCTCGGCAGAGCCAGTCGTGTTACTTCATCTTCCTGTAGTTCAGGGAGGGCACACAGACCAAATAGAGATAATTCCCCAAGCCTTAGGTGCTGAGAGGAAATTCATTTTTCATTTGAAATATTGTATGGGGTGGCTTTGGGCTGAGGACTGTTCATGCTCCTCTTGCTTAACTGCCTGAAAAAGGAGGCAAAGGTGAGAGGCAGAGCTAAATGCTAAAATCCAACTGTATATACCCATGCTGTATACACCCATGGGTTTCTCAGGAAAGCAAACCAATGAATTTATGCTTAAAATAGTTTGAATTGTCACTTCCAACACAGAAAGGCTGATGTGGGATGTCCTTCTGTATGCTGTGAATATATGTTGCTTTTATTAGTTGATGAATAAAGCTGTTTCGGCCAATGGACAGGCAGAATATAGCTAGCAGGAAATCCAAACAAAGAGACAGAGAAAAGAGTCAGGGAGACACCATGTAGCTGCTGGGGAGGCAAGATGCCAGGGTGTCACTGGTAAGCTACAGGCACACAGTGATACACATATTAGTAGAAATGGGTTAATTTGTACGAGAGAGAGCTAGCTAGGAATAGGCCTAAGCCACTGACCAAATAATTATAAATATATATTAAGTCTTTGAGCGGTTATCTTATAAGCGGCCTCAGGGACCTGGTGGGCAGAGAGAAACTGACAAGCGGGACCCAGGTAGTCAGAGAAAAGTCTTCTGATTACAGTCCTGGATGTGGGTCAAGATCGGTTTCACTTCGAACATGCTCCAGCTCTATATCAGACACTGTGACAAATACCCAAAGAAAGCAGCTTGGAGGAGGAAGAAAGCTTCTCTTGGTTCATAGTTTGAGGGTATTGTCCAACATGTCAGGAGAGGTATGGTGGCAGGAGAATAAGATGGCTGTTCACATTGTATCCTCAGGCAGGAAGGGGACAATGATGAAAGCGGGTGCTCAGCTCCCTGTCTCATTTTAATCTAGGACTCCAGCCCGTAGGATGGAGCTGCTCAAGTTAGGGTAGGCCTTCTCATCTCACCTAACGTTTACAGTCATGCCCAGAGGTTTGTCAAGTTGACAATCATTGGCCATCAGAAAGCACAGTGTCACCCTCCATCCACCCCCAGTGCCTGCCCTGACCCCTGCTCCACAGGATCCCTTTCCCTCTTGGATGAAAGTATACTTTAGCAAAGAGCAGGCATCAATATGAGGTTGGAGGTAGGGCTGAGAAGGATAGACACATTTTCCCATGTCCTTCCTGCTTTGACTCAATTATTTGTGCAGTGTTCCATCTCTACTATAGTTAAGAGTGGGGGCCCCTGCTCTTTGGATCAATGCCTCAGGGGCTCTGAAAATATTCTTTTCCCCAGCATCTTCCTCCTCCCACTAGTCTCTGGGTGCTTCTTCCTGGGTACTTCCATGATCACATGCTATATTCAGCCTCCTGACTGCATGCCTGCTCAAATGGACTCCTAGAGTCCGGTCTTCCTAGGTAATGGACCTGCTATAAAAAAAACTATTTTAAGATATTGTGCCTTCTGGGAGACTTTCGATGATTTGATGCTATAAGATCAGAAGGAATTAATCTGTTAAGGTAAATGTCAGACTAATATAGTGCTAATTGGAACTTTATACTCTCAAATCCTACACCTAGCAGCATCTCATTTGCCCTGCTGTACTGTTTGCATGTCAACTTCTTTCTTTTCTTTCTCTCTTTCTTTCTTTCTTTCTTTTTTCTTTTTTCTTTTCTTTTCTTTTCTTTTTTTAATTTTTTTTATTTTTTTTTTTTATTTTTTATTTTTCAAGACAGGGTTTCTCTGTGAAACAGTCCTGGCTATCCTGGAACTTACTCTATAGACCAGGCTGGCCTTGAATTCACAGAGATCTACCTGCCTCTGCCTCCCAAGAGTTGATATTAAAGGCTGTGCCACCGCTGCCTGGCATGTGTAGATTTCTTTGTGGTTTCATTTTTCACAATTTTATGTGAAACTCTGACACTACAAGCAACAGTCCCTGCTAGTTTAACGTTTTATAGCCTTTTCTGAACCATACACACAGCACACAGCACACAGCACACACACACACACACACACACACACACACACACACACACACACCACATTCTTTTCCCTACAAAAGTGATAGAAGGCTAAAACAGTTGTTTGTAGCCATATAACACAATGCCCCCAAAGTAGACCTAAATATTCATTTTTGGAAACAACTCCACACTTTCTGTAGGAGACTTTTATTTAGCTAGTTTTGGTTAAAGCTTTTTTATTTTGTGTTTTGTCCTGTGGGAGAGTGAACCTGAGGTCTCACGTATGCTAGCCAAGTGCTCTTCCACTGAACTGTATCCAAGGCCTAAGGTCCTCGTAAGGAGTCACAGGTGACCTTCTGCCTGGGACTGAGTTATCTCAAGTCTCTGTGGGAGGAGATTCTGGCCCAAGTGTTGCCCTCCACCCTGGCCTTTCTTTCCTACTGGCCTTCTTGTGCCTCATCATAGGATCTTGAGTGTCCTGGTTTCTTTTCCTGTTCTATGATACAGTGTCTATGTTTGAGTTTCTATTGTTGTGAAGAGACCATGACCATGCAACTCTTATGAAGAAAAACATTTAATTGGGGCCAGCTTACAGTTCAGAGGTTTAGTCCATTATTGTCATGGCAGGAAGGATGGTGCCATGCAGGTAGACATGGTGATGGAAAGGGAGATGAGAGTTCTACATCTGGATCCCCAGGCAGCAGGAAGAGAGAGAGAGACATTGGGCCTGGCTTGAGCATTTGAAACCTCAAAGCCCACCTCCAGTGACACACTTCCTCCAACAAGGCCATACCTATTCCAACATAGTCATACCTCCTAATATTGCCACTTCCTATGAGCCTATGGGGAACATTTTCAAACCGCCACAGTGCTCCAACAAAAGTAACTTAAGAAATAATTATTTTGGCTCACAGTTCCAGTTTGTAGTCCATCACATCACTGTGAGCTTGGCTAGCCTGGCACTTACATGGCTCCAGCCTTTATTTCCTCAGTGCTAGGACTAAAACCATGAGCTAACACACTGGACTCTGTACTGGCTTTGTTTTTGATAGGCTGAACTATCCTTATTCCAGGATTAAAAGCTACTTGAGTGGTGTATAATCTTTTTAATGTGCTATGAAATTCAAATCACTACCACCATTTTGTTGAGAAATTTGGCATGACCCTCCATCCTTGATATCAGGCCATTGTCTTCTGGTGTCAGGGTAATGCTAACCTCATAGAGTGATCTTGAGTTTTCCCTACTTTTCAGAAGTCTGGTCATTGTTTACATGTATATCAGAGTTCCTTAGTGAAGCCTTCTGGTCTTGACTGTTTCTTATTCATTATTGATCTTTCTGTTCCTTTTAATCGGAGATTCAGTGTTAATACAGCACGTTTCCAGGGATTTACCAGCTTCTTTAGTCATGTAACTTATCAACATATAATTGCTGATAACGTTAAAAGCCTTTTCATTTCTGTCAAATTTATGTCAGACTGATATAAACAACATAACACAGAATGTATGTGGCTCACAGTTTCAGAGCTTTTGGTCTGTGGTCCTCCACTCCACTGACCTTGAGTCCGTGATGAGAGAGCATACGTGGCCGTAGGAGTGTGGTGGGAGGGCCACTCACCTCACGGACCCAGGAAGCAGAAAACGAGGAAGTCTATTCATGTTCTTCAAACCACATGTGCTCTAAACTAGTGTTTCTGCTGTTGACATGTTTTGATTTTCTTGTTTCCTTTGATGTATGTGGCAATATAGTATTTATGATTTATTAAAGCTTAACTGAGGAGTCAGAAAGCAAAGTCAGCCACACAACTTAGAAGCCAGGCACATGCCTTTAATCCCAGCAGCCAGAAGCTAGGAGGTGATGGTATATACCCTTAATCCTAGGACTCAGGATTAAGAGGTAGACGGATCTCTGTGAGTTCAAGGCTACCCAGATCTACACAAGAGTAAACCCCAACATTAGAGAAGTATAGAAGACAGAACAAGGTCTCAGTAGAGGCATTCATTCTCCATCCACACTGAGGAGAGGCAGCAGTTTGAGGCTTGGTGAAGAGATCATACATGGATCAGCCCTTTCAGCCTGAGCTAGAGGTGAGAGCTAGTGGCCAGCTGCTTTGCTTTTCTGATCTTCACCTTGAAGTTTGGACCCCAATATCAGTCTCTGGGTCATTTAAATTTTGTGTTACAGATGTATGTTCTATAGATATTTCCTTTTTTGTTACCATCATCACATAAAACAAAGTTATAGCATTTAAATTTAAGTTGCCAACAGATTAACTTCAGTTGTATTCAGACATACTTTGTAGCTCCACTTTCCCCAGAGTTACTGATGTTGCAAATTACATCCTGAATTGTATACACTGTATTTTCACATACTGACTGTATACCCATTAACACAGAATTGTCTTTTTGTCCTTAATAACTGCCCACCTCTCATTCTGTAGTGCTAGGGACTGAGCCAGGGCCTTCTCAAGTGCTTGTCACAGATTTACATTCCTCTGCTCCCTACCTAAGAAGCTGGAGTCAGAGGTGTGAACCATCACACCTTGCTCCCTGGACTGTCTTTGGCTTTTCTTCATTCTTCCTTTGTACTTCTGTAATGTGATCTCTTTGGATGATTTGGTTTCCAGATACTTCTTAACCAGTCTGCTATAGGACCTATCCAATATCTTTTCAATTCAGCTATTCTGTTACTATGTTCAAAAACTCCTTTAAAAATCTTTTCATAGTTTACATCTCTTTGTTGTTATTTTCATTTGACTTATGTATAACCTTCCTAATTTCATTCATTTGCTTATTTTTATTTATTTTTTGCAAGGTCTTGCCATGTAGCTCAAGTAGGTCTTTAAGTCATCACAAAGTCCAGAATGTCCTTGAACCTGAAGTCTACCTGTCTCACCATCAGAGCACTGAAATTGTAATTTTTTAGTTCATTGGACATCTTCATGTCAGATATTTTATCAGTCAACTCATGTTTTTGAGGAATTGGTTTCTGGAGTTTTCTTTCTGTGCTTTGATTGAGCCATATTCTCCTATATCCTTGTATGCCTTATAAGTTTGGGGCCTCAATGTGGACTTTTGAAGAGCAGTGATGAGTTCAGGTCTTTGTTTTTATGCACCAGAAGATCTTGAGTTAGCCATAGACGTCCAAGGACTTCTCAAACCTTTTCTATTCTTTTGCTCCCCCTGGTGTTGATTAGGAGAACTGCAGATTTGGTTTGTGACTCACCGCTTGTTTTTTCACTGGCTAAGTTCTGGTGGTCATTGCAGTACTTGTAGGTAGATGCCAGAACAACCAGGCTCTTGGATAGATAACCTCCAAATAAAGTAGGGCACCAAAGGCATGGGTTGTCTTCTTGTTTCCATGTTAAGGAGCCTTGGAGTGTGGGTTGCTTCCCACCTGCTTAGCACTGTGCCATAGAGAGGAAAGGACAGACAGGATGCACCAAACTGTCACATTTTTACTGGAATCCCTTCTTGGTTTTATGATGACTGGTGTTTTGTGTGTGTGTGTGTGTGTGTGTGTGTGTGTGTGTGTGTGTGTGTGTGTGTGTGTGTGTGTGTGTGTGAGAGAGAGAGAGAGAGAGAGAGAGAGAGAGAGAGAGAGAGTGTTCTCAGCCTGTCTCTAATGTTCTCCCTGTGGTATTATTCTGCCTCGTGTATTGTTACCTCTGTGCCTCTGTGAGGAAAGATAGTTTGCCAATGTATCATTTGTTGATATCACTGCACTCCCTAAACCCTAATAGTCAATCCCTTTGGGTTTGAGGACAACATGCTTCGTTTGGTGGCATGAAACTGGAACTGGTAGGCCAAGGCACTAATGGGGCATTTGGAACTCGGTGAGACTGTGCTTCAGATCATACCAACCACAAGCATTTGGATCACATGGATCATTCCTGGGATGGCAATGGAGTGTGGTCTCCTACTCCTGGTGCTCCCAGAGAAGGGCACATTTTCTATTTGCCTTCCCTTGAATCTAATATTTCTTTGGAGTTGCAAAAGTGCATCTAGACTCCTGCAGACTCAGCTGCTGCTGCTGCTGCATGCCATTGGTAAAGTCCATCATCCATTATTCATTCCCTTTCCTTACATTCAGCCACAGCCCAGCCCTAGGCTGGGTTCTATCTGTAGATCCCAGCACTGCAGAAGTGTATCTGAGAGGGAGAAGCAGGGGTTGAGGGTGGGAAGGCAGGAACAAGGAGTGTACACACACCAGACAATTTTCTATTGGGAATGTAAAACACTTGACTAATCAAGACCAGAACTCTACATTTCTCTGAACTTCTACAATAAAGCAGCTTTCAGGCTCTCTGATAAGGTGATATGGCTAATATTAAAAAAGAAATTCAGGAAAGTGAACATTCTAACCCATTGTCTCTGGCCACACATTTTAATACCCTGTAGTCCTAAGTAGAATTTATTAGTTGCTCTCCTTTCTTCACCCCCTCCTCACCCTTTCCTTCCAATCTTCCTTTGCTTTCTATTTTCCAGTAAGTGATTTGCACTGGAGTTGTTCCATTTGTTCTCTCTTCACCAAATACCATCTGCGCTGAGAAGTAGAGGTCCTACACTGTTTTGGGCTGGCTGTTATTTAAAGGGCCACATTATTAGGCCCATATTAGCGTGGGCAACGGGGGAAGGTCCAGAACAAAGTTCAGACTCTGAATGAATGGATAGGTTCTCAGTTCAAAGTTATTGAGAGTAATGAGGCCCTGAGAAAGAAACAAGTTTAAAAAAGACAAGCAAGATGTTCTTCTCCAAGTCTCTGGCCTGCTCCAGCAGACTCATTGAGTGTGCAGTGCATTTGGAATTTATTAGAACATCTTCACCTTATTATTTCATTATGGTTGTCTCCTTTGTGGTCTGACCAAGGGAGGGGGAAACATTTTGAGTTTTGGAATTCCTCCTGAGCCCTAAAACAGTGGTTTAGTTATTGTCATGCCCCAAAGTAGAGGCAAAGAAGATACTGCCTGATTCGTCTGAAGCCCCCGAGAAGAGCACCTTCTGCTACTCAGGGAGGCACTGGGTTATGCAGTGGGAGCCTGGTCCCAGCCTGCAGCGGCTGTGTTTACCTTCCATCTCTACCTGCTTTCAATGTTGAGCCTAGACAAGAAACTTGGTAGATGATAAAAGTTTCCAAGATTAAATATCCTAATGACAAATGCAGCATAAGCATAAGTGTGTGTGTGTGTGTGTGTGTGTGTGTGTGTGTGTGTGTGTGTGTGTGTGTTCATGTGTATGTGTGTGTGGAGGTCAGAGGTTGATGCCAGGTATCTTGTTCAATAACCCTTTACCTTGCTTATTAAGAAAGGGTCTCTCACTGAATCTGGGGTTTAGTGATTAGCCAAGATCCTGTCTCCATCTCTAGATGGCTGGGATTACAGGTGAGTCACCACACACTCTAGCACATACATGGGTTCTAGGGATCTGAACTATGCTCTTTATACTTGTCTGGCACATGGCAAACACTCTACACTCCCCCAACCATCTCCCAGACCCTTCATTTTAATAGTATATAAGCAGTGAAATGTGGTACGTCTGTGGAATGGGTACAGATGGATGGATCTTTGAATGGGTAGCAGGAGTGGAAGAAGAACTACAGTGGTCACCAACTGAGGCATGGTGATTAACACTGAGATCTCTCAAAATGGGGTTTCTCATGTTCAAATCCTAGCTATGCCACTAACCTGTGTGCATTCAGTAGGTGGCATCTATCTCTATGATTCAGTTTCCTGTGCTAAAAGTGAGGGGGGTAGTATGATTCAGTTTCCTGTGCTAAAAGTGAGGGGGGTAGGGGTGGGAGGGTAGAAGGTGGGTATGGGTGGGAGTGAGATGACTCAAGTGTGTAAAGTGCTTGCTATGCAAACGTGACAACCTGAGGCAGGATCCTCAGTATTTGAAAAACTCAGGGTGTAAGCCAACACTCAAGGGCATATGGCATGGAAACAGGTGGAACATAGGAGCTCACTGGCCAGCTGATCTACCAAATCAGCCAGTTGCAGGTTCAGTGAGAGACCCTATCTCACACAATAAGGCGGAGAGCAACTAAGGAAAGAACCCAATGCCAACGTCTCATCTCCTCTCCCAAATGCACACATGTATACATGCATACCCACTTGTACACACACACACACACACCCACACACACACACACACACACCAATAGTACTTAATGCATAAAACTATTGTGTTGTGGAATATTGTTTTAACTAGGTAAAGATGTGTTGCAATTGTTTACGCTGTGGAATATTAGTTTAACAATGTGAAGCCATGTGACAGTCGTTTCCTCTACCTTTAATTATGTAAAGGTGTGTTGCTGTTTCACCTTGCCTGCCTAAGGCACTTGACTGGTCTAATAAAGAGCCAAATGGCCAATAGCAAGGCAGAAGAGGGAGAGGCAACGATGGCAGGCAGAGAGAATAAGTAGGAGAAATCTAGGCTTGAGAGAGAAGAGAATGAAGGTGAAAGAGAGGGACACACCTGGAGCCAGCAGCCAGACAGACAGCCAGACAGCCAGACAATCAGCCAGACAGCCAGACAGCCAGACAGCCAGACAGCTAGACAGCCAGACAGACAGACAGCCAGCCAGCCAGCCAGACAGACAGACAGACAGACAGACAGACAGACAGACAGACAGACATGGAAGAAGCAGGAAAAGTAGGAAATACAGCAAGAAAAGTTAGAAAGTCCCAACGAAAAAAGTAGACGAGGAGAAACTATAAGAGCTAGCAAGAAATGAGCCTAAGCTAAGACAGAATTCATAACTAATAAGAATTCTCCATGTCATGATTTGGGAGCTGGTTGGTGGCCTAGAAGAACGGTTGGTACACTGTAGGGAAGATATATGCCAAAACCCTGTTGACTGAATTTTGTTGACTAAATTGTTAGTGAATTTTATTTATTGAATTTGTGGGGCATAGTAAATATGCAATACAAATTAATGCTGATACCTTAGGCTCTAATATCCTCTGACAGGGTCATTTTGAGGCCCACAAGAATCACACTCTCTGTCAATGAGAGGCTGTAATTTAATCATAGCTTTGATATGGAGAGCTTTGTTGCTAAACCAAAGAACCCTTTAGTACTCTCTAAAGGGGAAATGTGTTGTTTCATAGTGGTTAAATTTGAAGGGCACCCACTAAAGTTTGAATTTAAGGGTCTAACACAATCTTAAATACCAGGACAATCTATCACATTCAGGCAAAGGACCACCACCAGTTTAGTCATCTGTCCTGAGCAGTGGGAATGAGGGATGCCTTCATCTTCACAGTGATAAAGAGGTAGTTCGGGGGAGTATGTATGTGGCCGAGAAAGCTGCAAAACAAAGGAAGGGTTTATGTATCATGTATCACTGTAGTCCAAATACTTTTTTTTTTTTTTTTATTAACCTCAGTGAGCCAGCTCTCTCAAATGCAGCCTATGTAGTGATGGCACTGAAAACTCTCCGAGGTAAAGTGAGCGCCTAATATGAAAAAGATCCAGCATGGATTAGAAACTGGAATCTGCTTCGTAACAATTAATACCCTAGGCTTGAGGAGCTCTGTGTCAGCACAGTGGGCAGGGAAGTCGGAATGACACATTCAATCAGCTCATATTCATTGTAGGACGATTAAAAAATATCCCTCCAACCTATTTTTCTCTTGTGTCTTTTCACGGCTCTGGCACTCCATTGGATGGTCCAGGGCTGCTAGAGCATGAAGTTGATGTGTGAAGTTTTCTTAGAGAGATGTGTCCAGCAGACATCTTGTAGATTGATGATCCACGTCTACTTCAAACACAGCACACTTCTCAAGACCTGACTCCCCCACCACATTTTTCACACACCACCTCTTTGCATCTCAGCAAATCAATCCAGCAGCTAACAAACTAGATTTATTGCATGTTTCTCACCAATCCTTGTCAGTCTCACCCTTTGTGATATCTGCCAACATGGCTCATTTATTTTCATCCTCTCTGACACTTCCTTATATTGTAAATTATCTGCTGCTATCACCCCAAACAAAAACAAACAAACAAAATTATAGACTGAGTAACTTGGGATTCACTCCAAAATCCCAGTTATGGCAGCTGGAATTCTAAGCTGACGACACCACAGATTTGGTATGTGGTGATGAAGACCTGCTTCCTGCAGCTAAGATGGTGCCTTGCCTGGACACCTCTGCATGATCAAAAATGTGCCGAACTGCACCTTGAAACCTTTTCACCAGTCCCTTTAATGAGGGCTCTGTCCCTGTGATTTAACACCTCCTGCTGGGTACCTCTTCCAGTGGAGGGCCAAATAAACATTAGTGGATGGGCCACTAAAAAAAGGGGGGGGGGTTCATACAAGTCTAGCTTAGGGAACGGGTGAATTTATTGCAGTTACTTACAGGAAGCATGGATGACTCAAGGCAGCTGCATCACTGAAAAGCCATCCCCAGAATGGGTGATGGATGACTCATGAAGGCTGCCTCCCTGGAGTTCCTTCCCCAATTTTCAGGCAGCCCAGCCAGTCAGAGAGCCTACTGCTGGCAGCTGGTAGAAGAATCTCTTCTCAGCAATTGCTTACTGTTTATATAACTTGTTCTAGGGAAGGAAGGAGAGGTAGATAGGATTGAGAGTACTTGGAAGTTGCTACAAGAAAAGCAAGTTACAGCAAGAAAAGTTATAAAGTCCCAACGAAAAAAGTAGATGAGGACAAACTATAAGAGCTAGCAAGAAATGAGCCTAAGCTAAGACAGAGAATTCATAACTAATAAGAATTCTCTGTGTCATGATTTGGGAGCTGGTTGGTGGCCTAAAAGAATGGTTGGTACACTGTAGGGAAGATATATGCCCAAACTATATCACATGTGGATGAGTCAACTCATGCTTGGTTAATATGTGGGCTGTGCTGTGTGTCCATTGTTGGAGAATATGACTTAGGCTGTTTGACAGGGGTCACCCTTTGGGTAGGAGAATGGACCTCAGTTAATATGTAACCCATGCAGTGTAACCCAAGGCAGTGCCCCATGGATGGCAAGGGGATGGGTGTGTTCCCACTCTGCTCTGCTTAGGCTCTGCCTACTTAGAGAAATTGGGTTTTCTAAAACAAACAAACAAATACCCAACAACAATAACAAAAAACAAACCAAATCAAAAACAAAAAACAAAACAAAACCTCAAGAGAAAGGGCTAGTGAATTTTCTAAGTTTTAGCTTTCCAGACCTGTAAGTTTCATTTACTTCCTGAGCCTTGTGAAGGGAAATAGCTACACAATACCCCAAGACTCCTCCTCTTAATACTATCACATTGGTGATTAAATTCAACAGAAGAGTTTTTGAAGGCATCTTCAGACCACGGCATTGTATTCCTGACCTTCCAAATCGTCTTCATAAGCAGAATGCATTAATTTCATCCCAACAGCCACCAAATCTGTAGTTCATTCAGCACCAACTCAGAAGTCAATGCCTAGAGCTTATCCAAATTGGCTCTAGAAGACCCCCAAGGTGTGACCAATTCAGAGTCAGACTGCACTCCTGGCTCTGAACCTGTGAACCAAGTTATCTACTTCTAAAATAACATGTTGTGATAGGGCAGGGTAGACCTTCCCAATGGGAGTGGGAGAAAGAAGGAAGACAGGGCTAAGGGGTCCCAAGTAAGTCCCAAAGCCTACAAGGCAAAGAACATTTAATATTGAGACTCTATTTAATATCTTTGGTTATGTGCTTGCCTTCCAGATATAGTACAGTGGGGCTGAGCCCAAGGCCATGGCTGCCTCACCTCAATGGTTTCACTGAGCACAGCCTACACAGCAGCATTGAATTAGAATTATATGCTTGTACCTCTCCCACCACACAGGTGTTACATGCAGATGGCACTACAGAACTGGGGCCTACAGCTACCCAAAGACTCTACAGAGCATTCTTTGGAATCTAGGTGGTGGAGGCATCCATGTCTAGAATTCTTGCACTTTGCACAGGTACTGAACTGGTACCACATGAATGACAAGTATAGTGCTTGTGCCTTTCAGAGATACATCCAGTCACATGTGAGATGTAACTTGGGGTGACCAAAAAGAATTGCACCTGAAAACATGGGTTTTCAGCAACTCCAGGTGGCCCTGCGTGGTAAGCAGGAAGTCCTACAGGTACTTAAGGCCTCTCATTTGAAACTGGTCTGTTCTTAAGGCCCTGACACGTGGGAACTTTGATGATTGAGACAGCCACACAATCTCCAGAAAGCCCTCAGCAGCATCTTCTGTTGTCCTGATGGATAGCACCTGGTTCTACAATAATATCAAAAAAGTTGCTCGGCCACACCCTTGGTGTTTTCTTCTAAGTATTTTATTTTTAATTCTCCTGCCAGGCTGTGAATATTCCAGATATTTACAGTATATTTCCCTTTTGATCATAAATTCCATTCTCTCCCTTTCTCCCTCCCCTATCCCTCTGCTTTCACTCTAAGTAACCAGAAGAGGCCAGGAAGCATTCTGAACATTTTGCTTAGACAGTTCTTCTGCCAAATAGCCCACTCATCACTCCCAGATTCTGTGGGACACAGTTTTTTTTTGGTGTTTGTTTGTTTGTTTGTTTGTTTTTTGCCACTTTGTGACAGGGTCGCCTTTCCTTTAGTTTCCAGTGTCTTTCTCCTCATTTCATAAGAATGGCTTACATGTCTAACAAGATCATAAACGTTTACTAGCATTTATGTAATATCTGAAGGGCTATGCATGGCATTTAGGCCTTTTCTATAATGTCCCTCTAAACCATCTACTACGTAGTTCCAAAATCACAGTAGCATTTTGTGGTATTTGTTATAGCACTATCCCACTTCTTGATGCTAATCTTCATCGAAGTCCATTCCTGTAGATATAATAACACATTGAGTAACTGATGAAGAACAGACATGTATTTCTCCTGGCTCTTGAGGCTGAGAATTCCAAGACCAAGTCACCAGCAAGTTTCAGGTCAAATAACATGACCTTCACACCAGTGAATTGGTCTGTGGAGACCATATCGTGTCTCCAACTGGGTTCCTTTCTGTCTTCCCTCCAAGAATGGAGAGGGCAGAGACAATGAGGAATGTTCAGACAAGAGATGCTTGATTGTTAACTTGGAATTAACCATCTTAGACGGGTTAGATAAGTTAATCTTTAAAGGTTTATTTTATTATTTTGTTTATTTATATCTGTGTGTGCATGTGCAGGTTCCCATGCAGGCCAGAGGAGGGTGTTGAGTCCCCTAGAGCTAGAGTTACAGGCAATGTAAGATGACTGATTCGGATGCTGGGGAACTGAATCTGGGACCTCTGGGAGAGCAGCAGGTGCTCTTAACTGCTGAGCCATCTCTCTAGTCCCCAAAGGTAACTTTAATGGGAACAGACAATTCAAATAAAAAAGCTTGACGTCTTTATAGCAGAGGAGTGCTGGCAGAAAACTGTCACAGCTTTGAGAAGTGTTACAAATCTAGGAAGCTCTTGGAGGACTTCAGCGTGTCCATCAAGAGCAGCCTTCTCTGCAGAAAGCAGGTCACAGATGAGAGCAACAGGAGCAGAAGGTTTCTCATCTCCTCATCTCTGGCAGGTCTGGAAGGCTAAAAGTAGTAAATTCCCATCTACAATAGGAATGAGTCCTCCTACTTCCCGTGGCTGGTCGAGTTCTGGAGGCTAGCACAGCACAGACAAGCTCCCTACCTGGGGGAAGGAGCCTCAGGTGTGGGGAGCTTCCGAATCTGTCACTGGCAGTTTTCCTCCTCTTTTCCCATCAAGCTCTTGGCACCTTCTGTCTCTGCAGCCCAAGAGCATTCAAATTTATGGTGCACCAGCTGGTCCTGGTTAACTGAATGTGGGTATGCAAATGAGATGAGAATTAGGACCAATCAGGGAAGATCTGTCAAAACTGTCTGTCTATTCCTGTTGCTATGGTGATCTTTGTAGGCTACTGCCTGCTCCACCACCTACATCCTCCCCATTTCACTCCCAGCCCCATCACTGTGATACTCTGGTTGCCAAAAGCTTATGTTTTTGTTTGTTTTGTTTTTACTGCTGTGGTTTTAGGTTCTCTTGTTGTTCCTTTGTCCTCGGGGTTTTAATTCCTGGCTTGTCAGAGGCTGCATCAGGGTGAACACTCTGACATGGAGGCCTCACCTACCCATATCACAGTCACATGGTATTGAGATACACAGCATTGGCACCATTATCTTAATGTCTTTACTTTGACTGATATATCTTATATGATGATGGCTGGCTCATGTATTTTACCTTATAATATTAATATAAATTGTGATATATGTGTTAGTGGCCTAATCAATATAATTCTGTAGAAACTCGTTCTGTGTGGCCCAATTTACTTAGGAGGTTTTGTCTTTTTCCCTTTCCTGGGCAGATCCCTATCTCTCTCTCTTAGGGTCCTCTTTGGTTCCTAGGTCCTCTGGGGTTGTGGACTGCAGGATGGTTGTCCTTTGCTTTACGTCTAATATCCATTTATAAGTGAGTCCTAACATGTTTGTCTTTCTGGGTCTGGGTTACCTCACTCAGGATGGCCTTTTCTAGATTCTTTCATTTGGCCTGCAAATTTCAAGGTGTTATTGTGTTCAAGAGGCTGGAGAAATAGCTCCATGGTTAAGAGCACTAGCTGTTCATCCAGAGGACCCTGGTTTCATTCCCAGCACCCACCTGGTGGCCCACAACCACCTGTAACTCCGGTCTGGGTTACCTCACTCAGGATGGCCTTTTCTAGATTCTTTCATTTGGCCTGCAAATTTCAAGGTGTTATTGTGTTCAAGAGGCTGGAGAAATAGCTCCATGGTTAAGAGCACTAGCTGTTCATCCAGAGGACCCTGGTTTCATTCCCAGCACCCACCTGGTGGCCCACAACCACCTGTAACTCCGGTTCTAGGAGTTCCAGGTCCCTCCTTTGCCCTACAAAGGCACTGTGTGTTCATGGTGCAAAAACATCTGAAGGCGGGTGAAAGGAAGTCCACAAATGCCTGAATAAGGTGATAGTCTCTCCATAAACTGTTCCTACCAGGCTGCAGATGCCCAAACTGTGAGTCATTTGTTGACAATACAAGATTATCAAAATTAGTTCTTTGTGTAATTGGTTTTAATTGCTGCTGCTGCTGCTGCCTCCAGAAGCTGGATACAAGCTACTCTACACAATTTTAAATAGGAGCAATGCAATTTTCTGACTAGTGAAATTTTATAAATGGAAAAATCTGATTCTAAAAAGGAGGGGTCTGTCTTCTTTTAACTGTATTTGCCTTTAAGTGGAGCTTCAGACGCCTTTTTGCTTTCCTAGCAGAGTACCTGGTGAAACAGGCAATTAGATCTGGCAGTTGGAACTCTCCTGAAATCAGAAAATAGTTGGGATAGCAACATGAGAAGAAGCAG